>ML777177.1:270849-283476 GCA_009831015.1 Picea engelmannii
ACTTAAACCATTCAACTATATCCAATGAGCAATGAACAATAGTATAAGAGTTACACCAATACACCATAATACACCATGCACAATATATGAGAAATAATCAATAGTTATTGTTCAAGGGAAGTAATGACTTCCAAAGGTAGCTAGAGATTCCAAATGTAAATGGAGGGATAAACCTCCAAGAGGAAGATACAATCCTCCAATATCAAGAGAGATTTGAACTCTCCATGCTTTCCCCTTCCTTTCACTCAATAATATATGAGAGATAATAAAACTTTACATTAAATCATCACCATCAACCAATCATTACATAGAACCTGATAATGCTTCCTGAGACTTCTTCAATTTCTGGAATTCTTTAATTCTTGGAGTACTCTGATCCAATAGATAATATTACTCAATGTATTCTTTGAAACTCCTCCAATTTTCACTACTCGAATCCTCCCCAAAAATAGGTTATAGAAAGAATGGTAGACTTTATTCAATTCTGGTCTATTTAGGAGAGTGAACTTGCACATAATGCCCCACGCTCAATAATTAATATCCGATTCTGAAACTAGCACACAAGAAACCAAAGTCCGTACTCTTTCCAATGAAATTTGTTCCACTTCATTTGGATTCTCTATGAAGAAGTTATGATTGTTTTACCCGGAACACTTGTTTCTTGACTAGCTTCAGGATTGGTCACAAACTCTATCTTCCACATAGTGTATCTCCATAATTATAGCAAATCAAGAGCTGAAATTTTTGCAAGAGGTACCTTGATATGTCTTCTCAATACCATAGTGATTTCACCATCTGAATCGTTCTAGAAAAAAAGTTATAGCAAAAATGGTAAGATGACCTGAAAATAACATACCTTAGAACACATCACCAAAAGACTTCATCCTCCCTTGAAATCCGGCCTTCTTTACTTCTTATTTCCTCTGAAATTCAACTTGTATCAAAACAAATGTCTAATGATGTTTATTTATACCATTTATGTCACTTCCTTTTAACATTAAGGCCGACCTGACACTTTCTTATTTTGTAATTCTTTTCTTTAATTATCTTAAGGGCCTACATGTACTTCCTTCTGCAATTCACTTTGTCATCTTCAAAAAATCATTTCTCCTCAACCATGAAGATCAATGTGACGTGCCACATACCACCAGAAACAACATGATGTATACTGTCCATCCATGGGTGTTGTATCTGCATATGCATGTTCCTTCATGTCCAAATACCTTCATCAATCTTGCGATCCAAAACCCATGACTAGGGTTGACATCAATGACAACAACCAATCTTCCAACACTTTTAATGTGTGGTTCTTTCTCTCAACAACACCATTTTTTTGTGGTGTATATGGAACAATGTGTTGCATTTGGATGCCCTGTGTAGTGTAGTAACTTGTAAAATTATTGTTCACATATTCACCTCCATTATTTATTCTTAACCTTGGAATTTGATGTCCAGATTGATTTTCTACAAGGGCCTTGTAGGCCAAAAACTTGTCAAAAATTTCTCTCTTCAGTTTTAAGAAGTAAACCTAAGTACATCTGGAAAAGTCATCAATGAAAGTTAAGAAATACTTACACCCAAAAAAAGAAGGAGAAGAAACTGGACCACACAAATCACTATGAACAAGCCGCAAAGGGCCCGAGGCGTGCCAAGAGGCATGTTTTTCAAAACTGTCCCGATGATTTTTTCCGAGAACACAACCGACACAAACACCATCTCTGCATGAAACAAGAGGAAGACCAGTCACCATTTGTTGATTACATAGTTGCTGCAATGAACGATAGTTTAGATGACCAAACCGCTCATGCCAAAGTTTGCTCAAGTCATCGCTATGAGTAACAAAAACTGATGAAAAAGATGATGACACAAAGTTGTCAAACTTGTACAACCTGGTAATATCATCAACAATTCCAGTTGCAATAATATGCTTAGGATATTTTAGATCCTTGATTACAACTTGGTGAGGTGAAAACTCTACGGTTTTACCTTCACCTAAATGAGTGATTTGATATACTGATAGAAGGTTACAAGAAAGACTTGGAACACATAATATATCATTGAAATGACCATTTTCTACTTGAACTTTTCCAGATCCTTCAACACTAAGAGATCTATCATCAATAACAAATATTTTCTTGGTGTTACATTCATTTAGAGCAGAAAACATGTCTCTATCCTTAGCCATATGATAAGATGCTCCAGAATCAATAAGCCACTCATCAAAAGTGGAAGTAGAAGTTGTATTGAAGGAGAAATCAAAAGCAGAAAGTGAATGTCCATGAGAAGAAGAAGAAGAAGTAGAATCAATACTAATGTTTTGCTTCTTCATCACTGCTTCTAAAGCTACCATCTTCTTGAAACATTTGGACTCATCATGACCATATTTATCACAAAATTTGCAATGTCTGTCAATATTCTTATTTTTATATTTTACTCCTTTGTCACCATTAGGAGATGATGTTGTCTGAGTGGGTTTGAGACCCTTGTATTGCTTGTTGTTGTGGTGAGGATGTTGCTTCTTGGGATTATTGGGTTTATCTTTTTGATGGACGACTAAGGCTTTGTTGGAAGTACTTGCAGTGTTGATCACTCCAATTTGTACAAGCTTATCTTGCTCTCTAATCAAATCATCATGAAAGTTCTCAAGAGTGGGTTTTACATAAGCTGTCCCTAGAGTCTCTTGCATGGCATAAAATGTAGATACAAACATAAAATATGCACTACCTAGCTTAGAAAGAATACGATAGATGCAACGATATGCTTCTATATTTATCTTACATTCTTCACATAAAGTTATGAGTGTTTTAAACTTAGAGAGATAGTATTCAATGCAAGAAAATTCACTTGGATTTAAAGTTAGTACTTAATTTTCTAACTATTTTGATCGAATAATATTGTGTTTCCCAAACACAGATTCAATCTTTTCCCAACCTTCTTTGGGTTTATCAATTGATTGAAGGTGGAACCTTAAATCAGGACATATGGACATTCCGATTAATCCACATGCTTCGTCATTCCTATTATCCCATTTGACTTTCTTATCAACATCAGTGGGTGTTGTTTCCTTTCCCAAGGTAATCCAGTACAAGCCTTTACTTCTTAATAAATCCTCCATATGGGATTTCCATTAGAAGTAGTTGGCGCTGGTAAGCAAGAGATTACTTGTAGAAGCCATATTAAATAGGTAGATAATATGGATTTAAAAACTGAAACTGATGATATGTATGGAAATATCTCGAAAAATTTTGCGCTTTAAAAAAACAACACTAAAAATGGACTTCAGATGTGAAAGTTATGCCCCTTTTAAAAAAAAGGAATAAACAGTAACCAAAGGACCACATGGCGATGTAAGTTTCTTTTTGAAGTGACCCACTTTTATAAAGAGAAGTGGGGATCACTTTTACAATGAAGTTACTTTATAAAAAAAAAGCTGCATACAAAATAAATAACTCTAAAATAAAATATTAAAGCTACTTATAGTGATTCACTTTTATACTTGAAGTGAAATACACTTCACAATTTGAGCATGAAATTTTTCAAAAAAAGTAACAAAATGAGAGACTTGAACTCAAGACCTCTTACTTAATAAGACAAATTTTAACCAAATGGGCTAGCAAAACATATTTTGTTGTTTCTAAAGAGGATTGTTGTTATTGTTGAAGATGGTCTTGGAGAGCGTGCTAAGGAAAAACTATTTTCACATAAGGAAAAAATTTCGTTTCTTGATGACAACAAGGGTTAGATCTCGGTTAGCTTAGTCGGAAGATGCACCTTTTCCTATCTGTTTATGATTTTTCGAGATCGCACATGGCGCGGGGAAAAGAGAATATGTATATCTAAAAGAGTAGCAACCCAGACACAAATAATATAAACTGAAATAAAACCAAAATAATACTTTGCAAAAATTAAAAAAAATGTGTATTCAAGCTTTATACCTCTGGATCTGACTGCAATGGCCGTATTTTGGGCAAAAATAAACCTTTTCGAGTGAAACAAAAGGTGTTCCTGATTGAAACGAGTGCTCCAGACACAATGGAACAATCCTCTCAACCCATAAATATATGAAAATGACATAAAATGGATATGATGCAACTCGACTTCACGATCTTGATCTATAATAGGAGAGGGTCTTCAAATAGGCTTTTATACCATCTTCGACAACACATGTATTCCAACAGAGGACTAACACCTTTAGTAACCACTCACACAACTGGATCAAAGATCAACACATTGATGTTTTGACGTGGTAAAACCCTACAAGGAAACATCCACAACCCTAACCAACACGACCACTTGAAGCAATTTATTAATGCAAAAGAAAAAGATCACATAGAGATTTTACAAGAGAGCTTCTCACATCGATCATCAAAAAATGATCCTCCATGATCTTTAAATAGAGATCACAGACCAATCGGGTGTTAATCCACTGATCAATGGCTGTTAAGATCGAGGAGACTATGAACTGTCGGATCACTCTATGTTGGGAACATATTGTGACCGTCAAATTTCCTAACTACAAATGCATACTAAAGAAACACACTTTTATCTAATGACACATTAGACCAAGTAGATCTTAACTAACTCCTAAGTGTCTAAATATCCTAACAACTCATGGAAATGGACCAAGCATGGTGCCTTGAATGTTAATGACTCCATCACCATGAAGTAGCCCTAATAATTTTTCATTCACCATACTTATGCTTTGATAGGTTTTCTTGGGAAATATCCCTCTACTTGGGTATTGGCACACTGAATCAAGTATTTTGATGCTCCTCCCATACATAAAATTTCCAAACTACACAAAGTCTTGAGCTAATGTGAAGTTTGAAGAAGATACCTAATGTGAATTGCTTATCTGGTTTATGTATTAAGTGATGGCTTACTTTGTATGATTCTAATGACTCTTGTACCTCACGACCATTAGTTTTACTTAATTCTATGGCTTTGTTTGACCGTGGTGTCCCTGACATGGTCCTTTGAGGGACGTCCTTCTCATGACACCTAGGATGTTGCACGTGTGACATAGAGCATTGGGTCACATGATGGATTGGCGTACTCAATACTTCCTCTCAAACCACTTGCACCCTGGACGATGGAGAAATGGGCTCTCATATTGGATATATGGTCATATTGGTTATCAGATGGGTAGAAAGACCACACGCTAGAAAATGCACCCTAAAGCTTGATAGGCATTTATTTGAGGACATTACACTTGGATATGATATGACACCTCTTGGACAGATGATGGACCCACTTTTAACCTTGGAAATTGGCCTTTTCACCTTGGAAGTTGAGCATGTTGATGATGACATCATGCACTATGATGATTTTGGTTATGATGGGGCCTACATATCATTAGGGCACCATTGTGATGATGAGTTGGGGTCCTTTGATGATGAGACATGAAATTTGATGAGGAGGTGTCACCTTTCACCTTGCTTTGCACCCTTTGATGATGAGACATGGCTTTGGAGGCCCTTGCACCCTTATACAACATGATGTCACCCTTGTTATGGCTTCCTACACTCACACATGTGATATGGGAGGGGATTTTTTGGTGCATTAGCATGTTTTATTATTGTTTGAGACTATTTTGGGGGTGCCATGACCTATCTGTTGATATTATGGTAGCTGTAGAAGGTATTAAACCTCTATGTGTAACCCTGACAAGAATAGAATATTCAGGGAAGTAAGAAGAAACCCTAAAGCATTGGACATAACCCTAGAAGCAAGTCAGCTAAAGAAAATAATTAATATTGAGTTTAGCCTCCAGAAACAGAAGTCGGCCCAGACATCTAAGGAAGGGTAGTGTAAATACAAGATGCTAGAGCTCATTTGGGCATACACAACTCGCAAATGCAAAAATCTAGTGCCCACTGTAGAAATTTTGTACGTGCGCAAGTTTGGAGAGTAGTTGTAGCTGCAACTACTACAACTTGTATTTTTCGGTTTTAGGCTTGGAATTTCTCTTGGTTATGGTTTTGACTTTCTACCTTGTGTGCTAGTTCTATAGAGAGGTACATTACACTGATTGGTTATTAGGTCTAGGGTTTGCTTCCAGAATTATTCTCTGTCAAGGTTAAGGTGCTTGGGGGTGGCTTTGGCCTATGGTTGGGTGACAATATTGCTATATTGTCTATGGTTAAACGAGCACACCTAATTTTCTAACAGATGATGGGACCACACTATCTTCAAATATTCTAACCACTGGAAGATAGATTGGGAGGATTTGCTAAGTTACAGTTGCAGTTGCAGTCAAAGTTTTTGCTGCAACAATGAAACCCTAACTCTTTTGTTGAGGCACCTTAAGTGAAGAGATTGACCTAATTTCTGGATATCTTAGTGCGCCCTAACCTAGTGCACCTCATGGTACTCTCAACAAGCTAAGACATCAAGTTTTAGTTTTTGGTCAAAGTGAAAGGTTGACCAAGTCAAAGCAGTCATGACTTACTCTATGAAGTCAGAAAACAAGTTAGAAGGGGCTTCTAAATTCATAGCATGGAAGACAAGGATTGACCCCATCCTTTCCAAGAATAAAGTGTTGGATATCGTGAAAGGAAAGATCGTGGAACCACAGTTTGAAGAAGGAAAAGAGAAGGAACCTAGAACATTGCAATTATGGATAAGTTCAAGGACATTGACATCAATGCCATGAGTATCATAGTGGACTCTGTAAAAGACCACTTGATACCCTACATATCTCATCTTGACTCATCTAAGAAGATGTATGGTGCCCTAACTAACCTCTTCTCAGTCATAAACATTGGACAAGTGATGATTCTGAGGAATGATCCCCGTGACATGAAAATGAATGATGATGACATCATAACATCATACCTTGTGAGAATATCTTCATTTAGAGATCAACTACAAGATATTGAAGAAATCATTTCAGAGAAGGAACTCATAAATATAGTACTCAATGGACTTCCCAAGACATGGGATGCATTTTCCGCAAGCATGAACATAATAAAGGAGTATCCCACATTGGAAGAACTTTGGACTTGATGTGCACAAGAAGAATCAAGGATTAGCACAAAAGAAAAGGAAAGATGATGATTAAGCCTACACAACAAAGTTCAAGAAATTCAGAAATAAGAAGAAGTTTGACTCAAGGAAGAAACCAAATCATGAAAAGGATATGTCAAAAATACAATGCTTCAACTGTCAAAAATATGGTCACTACAAGAATCACTATCCTGAATTAAAGAAAAGGAAGGAAACACATGAAGCAACAATTTCCGAAGAAAAGGAACCCTCAAAGAAAGTCAAACAAGATGAAGCCGTTTTCTTCTTCTAGACAAGGTAACAATATTCTTCTGTAACATAGTCCTTGTACATACCATGTTTACATAGTTCATGTATATCTATTTCTTAGAATATAAGATGGTTAGTGAAACAAAACCTATGGAAGAATAACAATATAAGGATTACTATTACGATAATTAGTAGTCAAGTAATGTATTTGAAAAGATAAAGTGCGTTGACAATCCTTGGTAACAATTCCCGTGGAAGCTATTATATAAATAATAACTGCCAGATAAGCCAAAATCAAAATCAAACTTGAAGAGACCCAGAAGAAGTCAAAATAGAAAGAATTCAACAATCAAGAGGAAATTAGAAAAAGACTTGTGACACTTTTCATAAGGCAATAATGATGCAGACAAAAGCATGGATTCTCTTAGATAGAGATAGTTGATTATAGAATTCCAAAAATAAGAGCATGCATTCATACATGAAACAAGGATGAGGAGGGAGCTAATCCTAAATGATATGATCCATTGAGGATTATGAAGTATATGTCCATATTCCCATTGAAAGTAACAACCATGATAAGCAACACATGCTCAAAAGAAGTCTTCTTCGAAAATAAGCCTTAAAGTATCCTTGGTTGTCCATCTACATCCATGATTCTATTATGAAAGGAATAAGTTGGAATATTCGGGGCATATAGAAGAACCCATGGACCCAAGAGCTAAAGAGAGACATGAAGAAGAACATGAAGATTCCATGAAAGAAATAAAATCAAGAACAAGCAATTATTATACCAAGAATCACAAGATTACTAGCTTGGTTTGAACCCACTAAGAAGCAATCAAGCAAAAGAAATGGAAGTTACGATAAATAACAATGTATGTAAGAAAATGTGAAAAAGAATTATGAATGGAAGCATTGCAAGATTCAGAGTTTCTTCTAGAAGGAGGGAGAAGACTACGACAACAACTTGTTCCAGTAAACCAGATATACCTCTTGTAGTATCCGTGGATTGGAATTTACATGTAAAAGACTGTTCTTCCCAATAAATCAAGTGAGAAAGAAGCTTATACCAGAAAGAGACCCATGTATGCAGATATAGGAAGACCTTGTATGGATTCAAATAACTTGATACAGAGTATCTCATATACAACATAAGCACGGTGAAAACTTTTTATGACATAGATAGTGTATTAGAATAGTTACTCAGAAGTTTGGGATGATGGATTGCTAGTCCATGGAAAAATATCACGATGACAGAGGAAGTGCTACTTGGATATGTTTCAGTTTGAGCCTTGCCATGATGTCATGAGCTAGCAAGAAAAAAGTGTTTAATTCGCCCATGATATATTGTAATGATCAGAGCTATATGAAGCCTTCAGAGAAAACTAGTGTTCTATGACAAACCGAAGTACATTGAGATCAAGCATTATATTCTCCATGATGAAGTCCAGAAAAGATAAGTGGTTCTCCAATACATCTCCACAGATGAGCGGATAACATATATTTTGGCAAAGCCTTTGTACAAGATGAAAAGTTTGCGTACTCAAGAAACAAGCTGGGGCTTGCGGAGACGTATTCCTTATTAAAAAAGGAAGATTCCCAGGTTGGGAGGGAGCACTGATATATGATTGATTTATGGAAAATCCTTTTTCAATTTGAAAAATGGTCTAGGATGAGCAGTTCCTTTCCATTTCAGAAAGTGGTTTAAGATTTATGAAGGATAGGCATTTTCTAGTTCGAAAAATGGTCTAGATCGGACAATCATTTTCATAATGAAAACGGTCCAATAGATTGTTGATGTACCATAGACAACAATTCCCCTTGTCGCCAATGTGGGGGAATGGTCTAGGACAATAATTCTTCTTGGCATTCAATCTAAGTAGTGGTCAAGTAGAATGGTTTGCCTCCCCAGGCAATCATTCTTTCGAAGTTCACAATTGTGAGCAGTTTCAAAGAATGGTCCATTTTGGAGGTTGGTGCAGGACAATCATTCCCTAGGGCAGATTCATTCTCTCGAGGTTGCACTATGATTAGTGTCAGAGGAATGACCCAGTTAGGTGAATGGTCCAGATTCAACAATCATGGACAAGCATTCCTTAGGGCAGACTCATTATCTCCAGGTTGCACTATGATTAGTGCCGGATGAATGGCCCAGTTAGGTGAATGGTCCAGGCTCATAAATCAGGGACAATTATTCTTCTATGCTTGATAAGAATAGTCTAGATAGCCCGTGGCTGATTTTTTTACCTCATGAGGGCAAATGCTCTTCCAGATCTCACATATTTGAGTGGAAGAATGGCCTAGATGACTCAATTTATATCATGATATTGTTATGTAGGTTGATATCGGATGATATGATTACTGTGGAGATTGTATGTGTCTGGACAATAGTTGTATGCCACTCTGGTGGATGTGTTCCACTGGTTGTGACTATGTGTCACTGGTTAAATAACCATGTGCTACTTGGTGTGGTTGTTTACCACCAGATAGTAGTTGTGTATTACTATGGATAAACATAATTATGTTCTATTGAATGTCATTGTTTTGATTGCCATGAATACTATCAATAGTGTTGGAAATGATTACCAACTAGATGGATAGTCAATGTGCTGGTGGACAGATATTATCCAGGAAGAAAATGGTCCATGACAATTATTCTTCTAGGACATATGTTCGGATTAGAAGAATAGTCCTTATAGCCTATGGTGTGACTTCCAACATCTGTTGGAACAATTATTCTTATAGGACATATGTTCAGATTAAAAGAATAGTTCTTGTATCACTCTATGGAGTGAGTGACTTATTCAACATCATGCTTGATTACTCAGATGGAGTATGGTTTCGAGAGATGATGCAGTTGATGCTATAATATGATATTGATAGTGATGTTGGTGCTCGTGATTTATTCATGAGATAGCCTGTGTGGTTATGATGATGCTACCAATCGAATCGTATGTTTGTGCTCAAGACCATTGCTTTCAATACCTCCCTTCGTCAATTCCAAATTATCATGACCGAGTTGTTTTCTGATTATCCAGGTATGAATTTCAATATCAATTTTGTTTTATGGATTGCTAGGATTAATATAATGGATTGGGTTTTGGTTTTCAAATTAGCTCTGTTCATTATTCAAAATGACTCTGTCATAGTTTGATTATCAAAAATAGTTATGTTGTGGATCCTGTACAATACATTCATTTTACTAAAGTCAAATGTGGTTACGATTTGGTTATGCGATTTGGTCGTGCCCATTTTAGCAATTGATTGTTTTTTCATTGGGTTTGATTCGTTTTGAATAATTCTGTTGGTTTGAATTAACCAAATCAATGGGGTTTGCTTTCGCTTACATTTTGTTTGCATCTGACCTGTACAGGAGATTTTTATGCTAAAATTAGAACATGACTATGTTTTGATTTAATATGAGTTTGTTGTGGTTGGATGTCATTGGCTCTGATTTAGTTCTTATGATTTGATTTTGAAACGATTTCGTAGGATTGAATTAGTATGATCTTTTATGAGTGTAATGTATCATTATTAGGGATTGGTTTGATAAATACAATGTAGTCTATTAAATTAGAAAAACGACTCTGTTTTGTATTCAATCAACATTTTCGTTTGGATTTGGATTACATTAGACCTGTGCAAAAGATCTATTCGCCAAAATAGTGGAATTGTGTTGATTCATAACGATTGTGTCAAACCCAAACTGTTTCGATTCGTTTTGATTTGATTGCTGCGTGTCTTGAGTTAGCACGATTGTTTGTATGAGTTTGATTGATATCAAAAATATATTTGATGCTGCTCTGTTGCTTTTGATTTTCAAAAAACGATTTTGTTAAGCTCAGATTGACATATTTCGTCTCTGTTGAATTCGCATGAAAAAAAAAACTCGGTTAATATTCCATTTTGAAATTGATTCAAGTGATGATTTCATTGACTGTCAATCGATTCTGTCTGCTCCCAATTGGCAATAACAAACGTTTGACAAATCCCACATATCCTGTTATCAACTGATTAATTCATTTACGATTTCATTTGTTTCAATTTACATACAAGTTTTCGTTTGGTTTGCAAATAGCATGATCGTCTGTATGTGTTAATACAATTATATCAATTTGAAAAACGATCCTGTTGATTTCGTTTGGATTCGACAATGATTTTGTTGATAGCTGAAGCAACTATTTGTGTCGATTTCAATTGGTTCATGAAAATAATTTCATTGTTGTCGAATTATATGAGAGATTCTGTTGACCCGAATTGGTATTAAACATAGTGCATCCATCTCTGTTATCATTTGGTTGAATACGATTTAGTTTGTTCAATTTGCATACAAGTGTCGTTTTGAATGATGCTTTTAGCAATCAAATATTTTTCAATAGTTTGAATATATTTTTTAAGATTCGAATTGACTTTGAAATGATTCTGTGTTCAATTTAGACCAGCTACAGAATCGTAAGATTCTGTAGCTAGTCTTAGAAATTAGATTTTTGTCAATTTTATTAATAAAATATCCTCTAATATTGTCTATTCTTGTCCTTGTTCAGGTACATACGAATTACCATGATCAATTGGGCATGTTCTATTAGTTTGGGAGATACTTTGGATATGTTTTTATTTTAGGTGGTTAGTTTAGTCAGACTTGGGAGATTATCTCCAGATTTCCTGTAAACTGTTTTGATAACTCCCACAAGGATGTTTTACCCTGTGGGAGGTCTTTAAATACTTGTCATTTTTGTAATAAGCCCATCATCCTCACTGTGGGAGAACCAGACTATGGATTTATGATACAAACTGAGGTGAAAGTTGATGTCTTGTAACAGCTTTCGCTTTCAATATATCAAACTTTTGTTTCAAGTTTTATTCATATCATTTTGCAGTCGATTATAGACTACTTTAGCTATCATAATCTATTGCAGGTTGATGTGACTTGATTAATGTGTTATCCATATCTGATCTCTCTTATTTAAAAGATACAACAATTACTTCGTTTCAGTTAATGAATCACATATTTCTCTTCTTCGTTAATTGAATCGTTTTGTACAAATCCTTGCACACAGATTTATCTAATGTGATGATTTGTAAATTATAAGATTGTTGTAACTTTTATGTCTTGTTTGTTCTGTTATCGATATTCAAAAGAGCACTGCTGCTTACTGTTTACTAGAGGCTTGCAGAGAATTGATGTGGGTTTCCTCCCATCAAACAATTAAACTGGATTCATTACACAGGACAAATTGGAAAGCGTTATCACATGTTAGCTTATTAGTGTTATTTAAGTAGTTTAGATAGATATATGTATAGTTTAGATTTGTAGTTAGAGTTAGTGTTTTAGTTGCTTAGCTTAGATAGTTAGTTTTTATTCTATTTCTT
>ML777177.1:283526-341813 GCA_009831015.1 Picea engelmannii
TAAATTTCATAGAATTATTATAGTTTAGGTAGTGAATTGTATATATTAGTAGTTTAAATTTGTTTATTAGTTTGTTTTAATTATTTAGGTTAGTTCATTTAGAGTAGTTTTCTTTTGTTTTCTTAGGACTTAGATCGGCTAACGGAGCCGCTAAACCCGTCAGGGTGGGTTATCCCAAACGGATTGGGTTATTTAGACAACCCCGGACTGGATCCACTCTCCCAGTCGGCGAGCGTTCATTTTCGCCCGCCAACAAATTGCGCTAGAAGGAGGGCCTGAAATTAATTAATGGCACGAGGTGGTTGTAAGACTCCTCCACCACCTAATCGCTCACCTATAGTGACAAGAAGTCATTCGAACGATAACATCCCCCCTCAAACAACAACCACATCAAATGACGATCCACGGATCACAGTTGAGCCAGTAACCCCAAACCCTACAGGTGGTGACATACAAGAGATTGTCCGTCAATCTCTCATAAGAACTCATAGTGCCTTAGCCCGTTTGAGGCAACCCAATCGACCTCTAGATCAACCTTTAGATTTTTCTGATATCAGAGAACAACTTGGAGGCACTAATCTCACTATGAACCCTACAGATCCAATCCTCACTCCTGGTGCAGGAGGATCTGGAGTACCTCCCTCACCACCTCCATCATCCCCTTCCTCTTCTGGAGGAGATTCTTCTGACGAAGGCAGTTCCCCTTCTCATCCTTCCACGCCTACTACACCAATGGCCAACCAGAACAATCCTGCTAGAACTTCGCTCGACCAGGATGCCGTAGCTGTACCTGGAGCTCAACATCCCTTGCCTAAACACCCGGAGAAATGGCTTCCCAAGTTTGACCCTGATTCTAAACAGATCGTTGAAGATCACATTAAAAAGTTTATGTTAGCCATAAGACTCCACAATGTCAAGCATGAAGACGTTGTCTGTAGGTTGTTCCCCTATACTTTCGAGGGCAATGCATCTACATGGTACTTTTCCCAGCAACCCCACACCATCGTGTCTTGGGAAAAGTTTGAGTCATGCTTTTTGGAAAAGTTCGGAGACAGTAAGCCTCCGAAAGTCCTAGTCATGGATCTGTCTAAGTTAAGAATGAACCCTAAAGAGAAAGTTAAAGACTTCAATCAAATATTCTTAACACTTAAGAACCGAATCCCTGCGGATTCCATGCCTGGCGAGAATCTTATAATAGCATACTATACTAAAACCTTGCATCAAAGTATAGCTATTTGGGTTAAACGATCCAAGAAAGCCACATTGTTAGAAGCCTTCGAGGAGGCCAGCCAGATTGAAAAAGACATACTTAGTCTAAAAGACTCTACTAGCAATGAAACAGAAACTAGTCCATCTTCCAAAAAGAAGGTCTAAATACTCCCTAGACCTACTCAAAGTAAAACACAACCTGAAACCTCTGATTTAGAAAACTTAACTAAAGTCGTTCAAAAACTGTCAAATCAAGTTATAGATTTAAAAAAGACGACCGAAGAAGCTTCCTCGAGCAAAGGGCCTTACAAACCCTCATTCAGGAAGCCTTTCCCAACCAACCGACCTAATCCAACCACCGAGGTCCTTAATCTAGAAAGTTTGCAATACGCCCTTCAAACAATTCTAAAAGCCCAGGATAACTTGATGCCTCCTGAGATTCCTGAGCAGGTAGTTGAACAAGAGACAGTCCAAGAAGAAGAGTCTTCTCCAAACATTTTTGGACACTTCTCGGATAACATCTTTCAAGCTAACTTCGAGACGGTTCATCCTTACAATACTAGGAGTAAGACCGTAAACAAACCTTCTTCCGAAGACAATACAACCTCCCACCCAAAACAATCTAAACAAGCTGAGACTAAACAGAGTAATGTGAACCCCAACTTAGATTATGATGTAGTTGAAGATCTTAAAAAGTTGAGAGCTAACATTTCTGTTTATGAGTTATTGAAATTTCCATTTCTGCTACAAAAAATGTTACAGAATATCTCAGAGAATGGCAAAAATGGTAATTCAAGTGGTAACAAGGTTGTGCAGAACAAAGTTCCTCAGAAGATTTCCACTAAAAATAATCTTGATCCTCAAGATAAATGAAGCCTTCCTGTAAATAATGTAAATAATGTAGATAAAGTAGCTTTAGAAACTGCGAGTAAAAAGCCACAAACTACCACCCTTAGCACTCACAAAAATGTACCTCCATGTTTATTAACTTTCGAAATCTTTAATAGAAACGTGCACAATTGTATGGTAGACTCAGGAGCGTCATCCAATGCGATGCCATGGTCTGTATGCCAGAAGATTAACGCCGAAGTTGAACCCTCCACCTTAAAAATCATACAACTTGATCGAACCAATGTTAAAGTTATATGCGAACTAAAGAATGTGCTTATAAGATTATCGTCTAACCCCAAGGTTCATCAAGTTATTGATATTATTGTTGTAGATATTTCAGAAGTGTATGGTCTGTTTTTAAGCAGGGACTGGTAGGAGCAGCTACACGGTTATTTCACGACAGATTGGTCTCATCTATGGCTTCCAGAGAACGACAAGCCCAACAAGATCAAGGTAAATCGTGAACGCTACCTTAAGTTCACGGTCACAGATCTGAACGATCCCAACGAACCATTTACACCTTCTGCTGATTCACCTGAAGTACAAGGGATGGATACCTTTTTTGACAATTTCATGGCCGAGGCTTCAGCTATCACTAATCTAGAACAGCAGTCCGAGATTGTAGCATACATACAACTACCAGCTTCCACACAACGGTCTCATGTACCCGATGAAAATCAAATTTGGTCTCTTTATTTTGACGGATCTAAGTCCAAAGAAGGAGTTGGTGTAGGTTGTGTTATCATCAATCTGGCAGGTAACAAAACATTGATTGCATTTAGGCTAGAATTTGAATGTACTAATAACACTGCAGAATTTGAGGCTTTACTGCAAGGTCTTAGAAAAGATTTGGATATGAACATTCAAAACTTGACTGTCTTTGGCGATTCTGAAATCGTGGTTAGACAGGTAAGCGATTCTATCCACTGTCTTTCTCCGCATCTTAGAAGCTACCAAGCCGAGGTATGGAATTTAATGAATAAATTTTCTGCTTTCAATATAAATTCTATTCCTAGATTGAATAACACTGAAGCAGATATATTAGCTAACGTAGCTTCCAAACTCTTTCCTGCAGAAGGCTTATCCCCGGATGCATTCTCCGTCGAACTGTTGTTTCGGCCATCCGTTCCCGACAACATCACGAACTGGAGAGTCTTCGACGACGATCAACAGATTATTAGCTTTCTACATATGGAAGAAACTTTTCAAGGCGCGGTGATAGACGAACGCACACACGACGACAATTTGCGCGATTTCACGGTAATACCAGATCCGAGAACTCCTGAATCATCATCGGACATGGTAAATTCGATCCCTAAATCTGTAGTTAGATTAGAGAAATTTTATGATCTTCAAGATAAATTTAAAAAGTCGGTCAACTGTAAAACCAGTAGTTCCTCGTTATCTTATGAAAAAGTAAACTTAGGAACTAATGACAATCTGCAGTGCATTAATTTAGGGTTGGGGTGTTCTCAACAAGAAAAATCTGCATTTATTAAATTGTTCAAAGAATTTAAAGATGTCTTTGCATGGACGTATGATGACCTTAAAACTTTTGACCCTAACATCATACAACATGTCATTCCTATGAAACCCCAAACCTTACCCTTTCAACAAAAATTGAGAAAAATGCACCCTAAGCTTGAACCGACCGTTAAAAAAGAATTGAATAAGCTTCTAAATGCTAAGATAATTTTTCCAGTTAGGCACACTCAATGGGTTTCTAATCTTTTCCCTGTTCGGAAGAAAAGTGGGGAAATCCGACTATGCATTGATTTCCAAAACCTTAATAGAGCGTCTGATAAAGACAACTATCTTGTCCCACCCATGGAACATATCCTTCAACAGGTATCTGGTTCTGAGAGGCTATCTTTACTGGATGGTTTCTTGGAGTACAACCAAGTCCTGATGTCTCCTCCAGACCAACTTAAAACTACCTTCCGCACCCCGTGGGGCACCTATGCTTATCGAAAAATGCCCTTTGGATTGATTAATGCCGGTGTCACTTTCCAGAGAGCAATGGACATTTCTTTCCGAGGTCTAATCAATCAGTCCGTCGTAGTTTACTTAGATGATGTGACTGTATTTTCTAAAAACAAAAACGATCATCTAGCTCATTTACGAGCCGTTCTACAATGATGTCGTAAATACGACATTTCCTTGAATCCTAAAAAGTCCATTTTTGCAGTAGAACAGGGTAAATTCTCAGGATTTATTGTGTCAAGCGAAGGGATGATTATCGACCATGAAAGGACTCAAGTCATTGCGAAACTTCCCCCTCCTACATCCAAAAAATCTATGCAGTCTTTCTTAGGCCAGACTAACTTCGTAAGGAGATTCGTCCCCAGTTTCTCTGAAATGGTTAGGCCTTTACAGAATTCAATTAAGAAAGACACCCAATATCACTGGGGACCCCTAGAAAATCAAGCTTTTAATGCAATAAAGAAGGCCATAATAGACGCTCCTTCTCTCATGAGCCCCGACTTTTCTCAAGACTTCACACTCTACACTTTTGCTTCTGACCGTTCCTATGCCGCCGTCCTAACTCAAAAGAACGCCGAGAACAACGAAATACCCATTGCCTTTATGAGCTCTGCTTTCAAAGGCGCTGAACTTAATTACCTAGTGGTAGATCAACAAGCCTACACTATTTTTAAAGCAGCCAAACATTTCTGATCTTATCTTTTGAAATCTAGGACGAAGGTTATTGTCCCGTACCCAGCCGTCAGGAACCTGTTAGTGCAGAAAGACCTAGGAGAAAAGAGGGATAACTGGGTCACCTCCTTGCAGGAGTACGACATAGAAATTACCCCAGCACATATAGTGAGATGCCAAGGGTTATGCAAGTTAGTTGCTGATTCAGCAGTAGGATAGCAAGAAGAAAGCGATACGTCAAACCTAGGACAACACGATCAAAATGCAATCTGTTGTGCACAAAGCTCTGTTAGTTCATGGTACGACGATATAAAATTTTGTCTTGAACACGGGTCAGCCCCCCGTCACCTGGATCCCACTAAAAGAAGAGCGTTGAGATTAAAGTCTGCCTCTTTTCATTTGGTTAATGATATTCTGTTTCGTCAAAATTTTGATGGCGTACTGATGCGCTGTCTTGAGAAGGACGAAGCAGAAAAAGTCTTGCTAGAGTTGCATGCAGGAGAAGCTGGTGGTCATTTTGGTGGTGAAACCACTGCCCATAATGTTTTAAGAGCCGGTTATTACTGGCCCACGCTTTTTAGAGACGCCCATGCCTTGTGTCGTAAGTGTACCATTTGTCAAAAAGCATCAGGGCGGTTACAAAAACCAACCTTTCCTTTGCAACCCGTTTCAGTAGACTCTCCTTTTCAGCAGTGGGGCCTTGATATCATAGGCCCAATCAACCTTCCATCCTCACAACAACATAAGTTCATCATAATAGCCACATATTACTTTACCCGGTGGTCTGAAGCTGCCGCATTAAGAACTGTGAACACCAGTCAGGTAATTGCCTTTCTAAATTCGAATATTATTACTCGTTTTGGTATCCCTGACTGTTTAGTATTCGAAAACGTTTCTTATTTTTCGTCTCTTGAGATGAGCGAATTCGCTTTAGAAAAAGGAATTAAATTGAGGTATTCTACTAGCTATTACCCCCAGGGCAATGGATTGGCAGAATTAACAAATAAGAACTTGATTAAAATCATCAAGAGAACGGTGGCTGGAAATCACAAAAATTGGCACAATGCACTGTTAGACGCGCTGTGGGCTGATAGGGTAACACCAAAAACTGCTATAGGTAACTCCCCATTTTTTCTCATTTATGGCAGAGAAGCAATTCTACCACGACACATTCTTCTTCCTTCACTACAGTTATCACAGAAAATTCAAGAAGAAGATTGTCCCCCTTTGGAAAACCGAATTAACGCTTTGATTAAGCTAGAAGAGGTAAGAGCCCAAGCTAAACGTAAGTTAGATCAACATCAACTATTGGTTAAAAGCTGGTTCGATTCTAACTCTGCTTCTGATAGGAACTTTGAAGTAGGTGATCTTGTCTTGAAATGGGACAAACCGCATGAAGGAAAGGGAGAGCACACAAAATTTCAAAACCTGTGGCTTGGACCATTTCTAATTGGTGAGAAGTTGGGTCCCAGCTCTTTCTGATTGCAGAATCTAGAGGGGCATCTTGACACTTATCCGGTGAATGGCCAAGCTCTGAAAAGATACTTTGCTTGATGACAACCCTTGTATATTATGTACATATTTTGCTTTGTTTGCTTTTCTTTTGCTGTTTTGTTTTTGATTTCTCCTTTGTGTTTACCAGTTTTTGTTTTTACACATACCTGCATGCTGAACTATTCAGACAAAGAAAACAAAAAATTCCTTCACTGAAATGACTACTAAAAATTGTATAAACATCAATTGTATACTTCTGAAATTTACATCTGTTGGCAAAAAGTTGGTTGTTTGAACGAAGTTAACTGATTTCGATCTCTGAGTAAAGCCTGTCATGATCATCTATTATCTTTTTACGCTGTCCCTATTCCTTAAGGGAATGACTCAGAAGATGTCTCCTTGCCTTAGAAAGTTGGTTCTGTAAATGTAACATCTTTGGATCTTAATGAAGGACAGTTCTAAAAAAAAATTAAAAAAAATTCTGATGAGGTCTGAAAAAATATGTTAAAATGTCATAATTTTCAGCATCACCCTGCTTGACTATATATCTTTAAAAAATAGAATAAATCATAAAAGAGCTGTGGGAAGTGCTTGTAAACCCGCCGGGATACTGAACAGGTCTGCTGGCAGCGGGTAAATGCATGCATGGCGCCAAGACAACTTCGTCGGGGTACTGAACATGACTGCTAGCAGCGAAGCAATGTCGGGTATATGAAAATTTGCAAATATGAAACCTCTTGACCTTAATTTGTCCTTTATTCTGATCTAGAACTTCTTGGCAGGATACATATATCAGAGTGGGTTAAATGGCAACCCTGTCGAGGCTATGGACGCCTGCTGGCAACAGTGGCTCTGTCAACAGTATTGGAGATTTTATCTTTAATATCGTGGCTCGCTTGTCTTAAGACTGTTATCAGTTTTCATCCTTTAAACACTGCTGGAATATTTGGTTAATGATGATGTTTACACGATTTTCTGGTTGTTGTTTTTGAGTTAGCATTTTTCTTGTTATCCTAATTTGAATTTGTTCTTTCTGGCAGAGATAACTGCTTCTACCAGTGTGTCGCCATTGTTGGCAGCCAATTCACATTTTTATATTGTCCTTATAAGCTACCTACACCAGTGTTTTGCGAACCTTAATTTTTGTCGCAATCCTTGAATAAAACGACACTATTATTTTTGCGCTATTTTCACACTTACCTTTGTTCTTGTTTTCACGACTGCAAGCGTGAAAACTTGGTTTTTGAAGTTACATTAAAATCATTACTGGATTGTTGCGATCATTCTTTTCGATATGCCCATTGTGTTTCCAATTTACTCATCGTTATACGGTTGGCAAGACCCCTTGACCTGTACTCATTTGGCATTCTTTGATTGATTATACAGTTTCGCTTCATGAGTGATTGATTTTGTGATGCATTGGTGATTGGATTTATATGTTCTTTGATCGATTCACTTGACACATTGGTTTCATAAAAACGCATTTGTGTTGTGGCAAGACCCTTGGTATAAATCGTTTCATACAACACATAGTTCATATAAATCAAACCCTTGGTATGATTTTGATTTATTGCTTTGGTTTTGAAACTATAACTATTGCTCGCGTGAATGTTTAATCCACTTACCATTGATTTCATTGGTTGATTGAATGGCATAATTGTTAACCTATACAATAGTGGGTTGAATAACGATTTGCGTCGGCGGTTGTACTGTAGATATGACTGTTTTGCATGTAATGAACTAGCTCCACCACCTTCGCACGATATGTCATTAATGTCTTCCCCCTAGCCATGTTTCACCTTTGCTAGTTTCGGGTAAGCCTGTGAGTGTTCTGCCCCTGCGTAGGCTGTGTTCAAACCCTGGCCCGTTCACATCGCTCACCGTGTGCTCCTTTCTATGGCACCGGTGGTGCGAATAGAGCCAAACGGTAGTCAAGCTCTGTTACTATTCGACGATGCCCGTAAGGATTTAGAGGACAGTGGTTGGATGGAATTTATACAAAGGTTCGAGGGCTTCAACCTTACGGTTGCACAACAATTCGCCCACACCTTTGATGGGTGTAGGGCTAAAGTAGGTGACATTCACCTTGAACTCAATGAAGAATTCATAAGCTCTGCTACAGGATTGGCAGCCACAGGCCAGCGATGGTTTAAAAACTCCAAAGTCGATGAAGTGCCGTGGCCTTTTCTATTAATATCACGAAAGGTTACATCCTGTGACAAAGGTATGCCTATTTCCACACTTAAACCCAGGTGGCACGATCTTTTGATAATGGTTAAACAATTTGTGACCTGTGAAGGTCGGTATGGATTGGTTTTTCTTTATCACCTTCGACTGTTAATGAATTTCATGGGCTATCCATTGAACATGCCATTTTACTTCCTGCGTAGTCTTTACAAAATGGCTAAGAGGTTCAAACGCGAGAAGGATGATAACAACTTGTTTCACCATGGCTTGATTAGACTCATCGTCGTTCACCATTTAAACCTTCACGACGATAATTGGCAAGCCTTCCTATCTTGAAACGGCTTTGTTGATTCAAAGTCTGTCCAAATCGACAAGTCTGTGGTCAGTGAGACTATGGTCGGGCCACCCGTGCCATTCCATGTCCTTCTACCCTCTCCCAAACCCTCGGTCTATCCTGACATCGACCTACCCGACATCGTAACAGACAAGAATCAGGCTGTTAAGAAGCCTGTTAGTAAGAAAGTTAAGGGTAATCCTACTGTCGACATCAAGGGTAAGAAGAATGCTCGATTGATATCGAGACTTGCCTGGAATAAACCTAAGCCAAACGTCGATCAAAAGCCCATAGTTCTGAGCGAGGACTCAGACTCCGATATCGAGTGTTTCCTGGCTGAAGAATACCCTTATTCCCATGGCCTATGTTCCGAGCAACCCTATGACTATGTTTCTAATTTACTCCCGTGCCTAAAGAACAATCCTAACTACCTAGGGATCAGGCTACATAATGAAACCCTCGATGATTTAAACAAACCCTCGCCTGCAATTTCGAAGCCCGAACATACATCATGTATCCAATGCAATGTGTGGCTAGAGCGCTACTATACCGACGTATCCTTGTTACAGTCAAAGATCAAATCATTGGAAAACCAAGTTACAGTACTGTCGAGAGAAAGAGACAAGTTTCAAGCTAATGACAAGAAACAGAAAACCACTGGTTCAATCGTCTTTAGGAATGTCGAATCGACAACAACCTTCGTCAATTCCAAATTATCATGACCGAGTTGTTTTCTGATTATCCATGTATGAATTTCAATATCAATTTCGTTTTATGAATTGCTAGGATTAATATAATGGATTGGGTTTTGGTTTTCAAATTAGCTCTGTTCATTATTCAAAATGACTCTGTCATAGTTTGATTATAAAAAATAGTTATATTGTGGATCCTGTACAATAGATTCATTTTACTAAAGTCAAATGTGGTTACGATTTGGTTATGCGATTTGGTCGTGCCCAGTTTAGCAATTGATTGGTTTTTCATTGGGTTTGATTCGTTTTGAATAATTCTGTTGGTTTGAATTAACCAAATCAATGGGGTTTGCTTTCTCTTGGATTTTTTTTGCATCTGACATGTACATGAGATTTTTATGCTAAAATTAGAACACGACTATGTTTTGATTTAATACGATTTTTTTGTGGTTGGATGTCATCGGCTTTGATTTAGTTCTTATGATTTGATTTTGAAACGATTTCGTAGGATTGAATTAGTATGATCTTTTATGAGTGTAATGTATCATTATTAGGGATTGGTTTGATAAATATAATGTAGTCTATTAAATTAGAAAAACGACTCTGTTTTGTATTCAATTAACATTCTCGTTTGGATTTGGATTACATTAGACTTGTGCAAAAGATCTATTCGCCAAAATCGTGGAACTATGTTGATTCATAACGATTGTGTCAAACCCAAACTGTTTCGATTCGTTTTGATTTGATTGCTGCGTGTCTTGAGTTAGCACGATTGTTTGTATGAGTTTGATTGATATCGAAAATAGATTTGATGTTGCTTTTTTGATTTTGATTTTCAAAAAACGATTTTGTTCAGCTCAGATCAACATATTTCGTCTTTGTTGAATTCGTATGAAAAAAAAAACTCGGCTAATATTCCGTTTTGAAATTGATTCAAGTGATGATTTCGTTGACTGTCAATCGATTCTGTCTGCTCCCAATTGGCAATAACAAACGTTTGAAAAATCCCACATATCCTGTTATCAACTGATTAATTCATTTACGATTTCATTTGTTTCAATTTACATACAAGTTTTCGTTTGGTTTGCAAATAACATGATCGTTTGTATGTGTTAATACAGTTATATCAATTTGAAAAAGGATCCTGTTGATTTCGTTTGGATTCGACAATGATTTTGTTGATAGTTGAAGCAACTACTTGTGTCGATTTCAATTGGTTCATGAAAATAATTTCATTGCTGTTGAATTATATGAGAGATTCTGTTGACCCGAATTGGTATTAAACAGAGTGCATCCATCTCTGTTATCATTTGGTTAAATACGATTTAGTTTGTTCAATTTGCATACAAGTGTCGATTTGAATGATGCTTTTAGCAATCAAATATTTTTCAATAGTTTGAATATATTTTTTAAGATTCGAATTGATTTTGAAATGATTCTGTGTTCAATTTAGACCAGCTACAAAATCACAAGATTCTGTAGCTAGTCTTAGAAATTAGATTTTTGTCAATTTTATTAATAAAATATCCTCTAATATTGTCTATTTTTGTCCTTGTTCAGGTACATACGAATTACCATGATCAATTGGGCATGTTCTAGCAGTTTGGGAGATACTTTGGATATGTTTTTATTTTAGGTGGTTAGTTTAGTCAGACTTGGGAGATTATCTCCAGATTTCCTGTAAACTGTTTTGATAACTCCCACAAGGATGTTTTACCCTGTGGGAGGTCTTTAAATACTTGTCATTTTTGTAATAATCCCATCATCCTCACTGTGGGAGAACCAGACTATGGATTTATGATACAGACTGAGATGAAAGTTGATGTCTTGTAACAACTTTCACTTTCAATATATCAAACTTTTGTTTCAAGTTTTATTCATATCATTTTGCAGTCGATTATAGACTACTTTAGCTATCGTAATCTATTGCAGGTTGACGTGACTTGATTAATGTGTTATCCATATCTGATCTCTCTTATTTAAAAGATACAACAATTACTTCGTTTCAGTTAATGAATCACAAATTTCTCTTCTTCGTTAATTGAATCGTTTTGTACAAATCCTTGCACACAGATTTATCTAATGTGATGATTTGTAAATTATAAGATTACTGTAACTTTTATGTCTTGTTTGTTCTGTTATCGATATTCAAAAGAGCATTGCTGCTTACTGTTTACTAGAGGCTTGCAGAGAATTGATGCGGGTTTCCTCCCATCGAACAGCTAAACTGGATTCATTACACAGGACAAATTGGAAAGCGTTATCACAGGTTAGCTTATTAGTGTTATTTAAGTAGTTTAGATAGATATATGTATAGTTTAGATTTGTAGTTAGAGTTAGTGTTTTAGTTGCTTAGCTTAGATAGTTAGTTTTTATTCTATTTCTTTATCATAAAACTAAAAAAAAACAAAAAAAAAACAGTTTCACTGATTTAGGACAGTTTGCAATTGATTTTTGCAGGTTTTCTTCTAAATGTTTAATTTATAAATATTGTACATTTGTGATTAAGATTTGATTCAGTTGATAGTTGAATGTTAAATTTCATAGAATTATTATAGTTTAGGTAGTGAATTGTATATATTAGTAGTTTAAATTTGTTTATTAGTTTGTTTTAATTATTTAGGTTAGTTCATTTAGAGTAGTTTTCTTTTGTTTTTTTAGAACTTAGATCGGCTAATGGAGCCGCTAAACCCGTCAGGGTGGGTTATCCCAAATGGCTTGGGTTATTTAGACAACCCTGGACCGGATCCACTCTCCCAGTTGGCGAGTGTTCATTTTCGCCCGCCAACAGGTTTGGACTTTCTACCTTGTACGCTAGCTTTGGAGAGAGGTACTCTACACTGATTGACTATTATGCCTAGGGTTTTCTTTCAAAATTATTCTTTGTTAAGGTTAAGGTGCTCAGGGGTGGCTTCGACCTATGGTTGGGTGACAATATTGCTATATTGTGTATGGTTAAATGATCACACCTACTTTTCTAACACTATCCACCTTATATCATGGACATTTTATGTTTTAGGGGCTTTTGAGGTTATATAACGCTAGGGTTGCCTCATATTTAAAGGCTAACACTACTTCATTTGTAAATCACAACTCACAACTTGTGGATAATCACTTCTATTTCTCTCTTCTCTTCTTTTCTACTATGGAGTACTTATGTGCACTTGTGGAAGGATGATCTAGTGGATGCTTTTCTTCTTTTGGTGGATTTCTCATGAAACTAGAGTTTCCTCATGCACAATGATTTGGCTTAGTAAGTGTTTTATTCCAATTTTAAGTGTTTATTCATGGTATATTTGGTGTATTCTCTATTAGATGGTTAATAGTTGCATGATATCTTGTATCTTGGATAATTTTGTAAGAAACCCTAAGGAAGGATTAAGATTGTTTATTCCCTTCCCTTGTTCATTCATCTAAATTTGTTAAAGGATAAAGTAGTTAAGTTAAGGATTATAATTTCATATCCCCTTAAACTTAATCTTGAGGTTGAAATCTAGGATTTTTAAGGGCATAAACTCTAGGGTTTGACCTAGTTCGATTGGATTTCCTTGCTATATTCCTTAGAAGAGCAGGACAATACCTATGATTTATGATTGTAGAAACTCTAGGGTTTCCTTCCTAGAATTTCATCCCTAGACCTTTGACTTTATAGACCTAGGGTTTGATCTTCACTTCTTCTCATGCTCATAGCCTCCATAGAAAGTTGTTGCATTGACTCCATTTTCGCAAGGATTGAAGATGACATTAGTCTCTCTATTGCAAATGATAACGCTTTAGTTTAAAACCCTCTTTCACTCAATGCTTGGTGTTAGTCTAGGACCTTTGCATTTGCACCATTTACTATCATTATTTAGCTTAATGTTATGCATGTTAACTTAGATTCATCACTTGACATAGTCATTGCTGCATTTTCTGCATTTTCAACCATTAAGGCTTGTTAGATTACACTCAATTAGCATAGTTTCATGATCTTACTTTATGCAATCATTGGTTTATGGTTTACAAGTATTATAATTATTATTTAGCACATTTACATTTAATTTTCTTGCTAATTTAGAGCTGCTACATCATTGTTGTTGTAAACTTGTTTATGCTTAAGTATCTAGTCTTTATCTACAAGTTTGTTGCAACTTTTCCTTTTCTTTTTATAGCTAGTGTTTTGGGGCATTTACATCATTCTTTTAGCTCAACTAACTCAATTGATTGTCTTAAAAACATCTCATACAATCATATAATAAATTTAATTTGTCTCGCTTACCTTGCCCTTCTCTAAATCCTAGCTAATGAAGCAACTAACATAGGGGGCATAGACTTGCCTTTTGCTTGCTATAGGATCCCTCGAGGTTGCTAGGGAAGCCTCCCTTGTGTTGGATTCTCATCCTACACTAAAAAGAGGGAAGTATTTTCATAGGTGATGGTGGAAAATACTTCGATATGCTACACTAATGAAGCATCTTGTGAAGGCTTTGCACAAGTGCTATATTGGGTGATAACAAGCAACAACGAAGAAACTGATACAAAGGTCCATCGCCGAATCAGAGACCTCCTACTTCGTTGGAACACAACAACATGATAGGGGATGGACATCCTTATTTTTGCAGGGCTTGCCAAAGTTTCCATGATGAGAGGACTTGTGCTTTCTATGAGAAAGTATATAAATCAAGTGGCCATAGTAGTAATCCCCCTTTGGACATGTGCAATAATATGTTTGATGAACATGATTACAAGAATTGGCAACCAATGGAAGATTAAGACGAAAGAGATGACCAAATATTTGGGAAGATGCCTTCTTAGGAAGAGATAAATCAAATGCTTGAAACAAGACTTGTAGTCTATCGGCGATAGAATAATAATCCTTTGCAAGATTAGTTGAGACCTTCCAAGCCTCCAGAGAGGGATTATCAAATTGCAAGGCTGGCCAGACCTAGTACAAACATATCACAAAGTGATTCTTCAATAAGAAATTCTCTTGAGATGAAGATGGATGTAACAAGACTGTTTAACAATGCTAAGGTTCTCGTTCCTATTGTCGAGCTAGCAAAGATCCCTTCCATGAAACATCAAATTAGAGAAGTTTTGGGACTTGAAACTACAAGTCAAGCAATTCATTTTGTGGATGAGTGTGAAGATTCCCCTATTATTCTCCAAACCATTAACAAAAGAAGCAACAATACGAAGAACCGTCCATTTTTCATATCATTGATAATGGAATACCGATTCTTACACAATTGTATGTTGAAATTTTGAGCCTCAACCAATGTGATGTCTCTCAAGGTGATGGAACATTTGGACTTGAAGTTTTCAAGTCGATACAAGAATATTGTGCCATCAATTCCAGGGAAGTCAAAGTTTGTGGATTAATCAAGGACCTTCAAGTTCGCTTGGCCACTCATCAATACATTTGTTTAGTGATGGACGTAGTGGTCATCGATGTTCTCGATGATTGGGGAATGCTTCTATATAAAAAGTGGGCCACTGACCTTGGAGGAAGTATTCAGTTGGATTTATCATATGCCACTATTCCTAACTCACAGGATTTTCCAGTCTTCTTACACAAAGAGATGATGAAGAAGTATCATGTGGAGGATTCTTGGGACCCCAAGAACGAATTGGTTTTCTTTGAAGAGCTTGGATCCTACACTATGCTTACAACATGGTTAGCTCCCAGGGTAGAAGTCAACATGTGGAAGATGAACTTCGACAGGGTAAAGTCCCAAGCAGTTGAACCAAGGGATTTGAATGAAAGAGATGATGCAGTAGACATATCCTTTGCAATGCTATAAGAATTTTTCAAGAACCAGATTGATTGGAGAGAAGAAGGTTCAAAAGAAGAAATAAAGGAAAATGGGATTCCATCAGGACTTATACCTCTTTAGCAACTTAAAATCTCGTTAGAAAATTCAAGGATATGTTTGCTTTCCCCCATGATGGTTTGAATGCCTACAAGGGAGATGTAATTCAGCACACCATACCCTTGAAGGAAGGTTCCAAGCCACTTTGACAAAAGTTGAGACAAAACTTGGCAGCTGTTTTTCAGAAAGAGTTGCAGAATTGTATGAAGCAAGAATCATCGCTCCTGCGAGACATTCTACTTAGCCCTCCTATCCATATGCAGTGTAAGGAAGAATTAATGAATTCATCAAGATTGATGAGAACCGAAGACATGCTTTTGATCACTTGATACCGAATTAAGAAAAGACAAAGAGTAAGTTTGACAAGAAGACTCACTGATGAAGCTTTCAGAAGGGAGACCTTGTCCTCTTGTGGAACAAACAAAATGAAAAAGTAGGTAAACATGGTAAGTTTTAAAGTATTTGGTTAGGTCCTTACATGATTGAAGATATATCAGGTACCAATTCATTTGTATGGTGAGAAGCTGCACTTTCCCATGGATGGGAAAGCTTTGAAATTGTTCTATTAAGGTAATATCAGATGTGCTCAAGGTATCCTTGTACCATAGTGAGTTTTTTGACATTGGATACTTGTGTATTTCACTTTGTAGAGTGTTTTGTTTTATCTTTATTGAATAAAGGAAATGATATTTACATTGTATGAAATTATCTAAGGGTTGGCGTTATGTACTTTGTTATTTTCATTTCATGCTTGAATTTATTTTTATCTCAAGGAATGGAAAAGGCACTTGTGTCTTCCCCTCCCTTACATTTAATGTCCTTTTTATGAGAATGTTTCAGGTCTATAAGTTTCTAGAATATTTTGGAGTTCTCATGAATTCTCAAGATGAGCATATGTCCCCAAGTTGGAGCCAGTTATTACACCCTAGATTCTCTGCAGTGTACCCTACATTTTTTCATGAGATGTGACCACTCTGATGTGCCCAAAGTGTGTTGATTTTTTAATATGTTTCCATGATGGGATGACTTGATGTACAAGTGTTGGTTAGATTTTACCCAGATCTCCTCAGGTGGACGATCATGGAATGTCCTTATAGTCCCCATTCTCAAGGTGCTTGTCTTTGTTGCTCCGTCCGACTACCCTTGGAAGTAGTAACTCCCTCTAAAGTTGAGAATTTATGTCTTGGGTAGGTATGTAGACATTCTAAGGTGGATCTACTGGGATACATGATTTATGGGGCCCTAACTACTCACTTATTATTTTTCTATGTAAAAGATGATTGTGGTTTGTAAGCGTTGTCACACCCATGGTTTAACACACCTTACCCACACATACCCTCTCTTTCTTATGTGTGTGCCACATTTTTTCCATCAGAGATGAATCTGCACCTGATCATCCAATGTCAAATTTCTTGAGGCAATTTCATGTATTTTTAGACATATCATAGATTTTGAGGCATTGGTCACACTCTCCAAGGCATAAACAAGTTGTTTTCCTCCACATGGACCTCTTCTACATTTTCCATGTGTCAAATGCCAGAACACCCCCCTCCTTTGGCATTTTCTTCTCTAAAGGAGGGTCGACCTCTCTTGGGGCAGTTTATGACAGTTGTGGGGTTTATTTTGAGCCACTTGGATGACATGGAGGTCACTTAAGTGACTTTGGACTTGAAGATGATGACAAGTAACTTTTATTTCATTTCCTTAGGCTTATTTTAGGGAATAAAGAATGGGAAAGAGTTGTGAACCTCATCTATAAATAAAGACACTCCTCTCATTCCAAATTGTTGTGAATTGTTGGAGATCATTATTGGAACCATTTAATAGAAGATATTTTCTTGGTGTTTTCTTGCTGTCAATTCTTGGAGCTCTATATTTCTTGTTATTCTTCTTCGTATTTTTAAAGGCTATTGTGAAATGATTCAAGATTCTACATAAAATAACAATATCGTTCCATTGAGGAGTTATAAACTATGTGGAGGGAGAACGTCTAAGGTTTGTTTCTCTTCCTTCTTTCCTAAAATGATTTGGCAAGTGCTTATCTCTTGTCTTGATTAGTTCTATACTCCTTGGCAAGGGTTTGAAGTATTCTTTTCAATTCTTTTATTGATCTTGTTAGTGAAGGTTGTTCCCTTGGGGGAATCCTTCTTGTAGGGATTGGTTTTCATGGGTTGTCTTGATTCGACAAGAGACTACTAGTCTTGTGGACCTAATCTCATTCTTATCCATAAACGTGGATAACCAATTATTAGAGGGGAATACCTCTTGACCCCATAAGCCCTAAGCGAAGACAAGGCTTTGAGCTTAACTCCCAACAATCAACCATTGAAACTCTAAAAATTCAATTATTTGATTTTCTTGTCATATAAAAATACAAAAATACAAAAAAATATTAAAGATAAACGGTTAAAAATATTATTTTCATTGTCTAATGCAAAGCTCACAATTTACTTTCTTTTTCTAGACATTTTCATCCATGGGTTTATGCTTCATTGTAAATTTCTAAGCCCAAGAAGGAAAATCATCCCTAGTGGCATTGTGCTTCAAGGTTGTATCTAACGTTTTGTGGTTGATTTAAGAGGTTTAATAATTCTGGAAATTAAATTACAACAATAAAAATCACAATTGGTGAAACCCTAAAGCTAGAGTTTAACCCTAAAAGGTGCATTCTAACCCTACTATAGCTTATATTTCAGTTGTGGATTGTTTATAAAGAATATCTAACACATTCTAATGGTAAAATTCATCTACTAAGTGGTTCATTGTTGTTGTATTTCATTTTGGATATTTTTGGTGAGACCCTAGAGGGATTCACCATCTCTCTTTGCAAGTATGAGTTAATTGCATGGTTATTATTCATTTGTACTTGAATTTGATCATTTTTGCATCATTTTTTCATAGTTTAATCATTGACCTAGATAAAGTACCCAAGGTTCATCATTTTAAGTGATTTTATGCACTCTTGGGGTGCTTTTCCTCACCCAAAACCTGCATTTTTTTTAATCTTAAATCAGATTCTGAAATTTTTGGACAATATAAATCTAGTCCAATTTACAACTCAAAATTAATGTACAACTCAGGTATATCGTTCACTCTTGATTTGTGCAATTAGATCCCACTCTTGAGCAATTAAAGTTACATTTTCTCTTCATGTAAAGAGTGATTTCTTAGTGCCAATTTATATTTTTGTTGTAGCATATTTATTTCAGATCTCAACACTTTTATAATGAGCTCCTAACCCTCTTTATATTCTAGTAGTTATTTCCCTAACTCTTGGTTGAATATCCTTGAGGTATTCTTCTACTAAGGCATTAGTTTATCTAACGTATATTGAGGTGTGTAGTTGGAAGTGGCTCGTACTATACATGTTGTTTCAAAGGATTGGGATACCCTCTGTGGCTTCAAGGAGCTGACCTAAAGTGAAGGGGATATTATGCTAAGGTGACAACGGTGCATTTCTCGTGTTGTTTTTATCCCCAATAACACACTCACAAAGGTTTCTAGTTTGGGCAATAATAGGTCCCACTAAATTTATATTTGACTTGGAAAGCCTCTTCTCTTGACTCTACACTTTAAATCTAGAAAATGTCTTATCCAACTACATTTCCTTCACTTATTTTATCCTTATCTTGTAGTAGTGTTAGTAGTCACCCCAGGTGGGCCTAGAATTGATTGTGTATTGCCTAGGGATTCTTGTAGTCTACTGAGGAAGCATCCCTTGTGTTAGATACTATTCCTTCACTAAAGAGAGAGAAGTTGTTGCCTAGGTGACAATGGTGAAAACTTCCATGTTCCACTTTTCTTAGTGCCTTCTGAAGGATTTTTGCTTGGTATTAGATTGTGTGGTAACATGACCTATTTTTCTATAATAATAACACTTGAGATCTTCTTTAACAATCCATTTCCCTATTTTTTGCTCATTGAACTTATGATAAGTAATGCATTTTTTGGATGGAAAGCACTTTAGGATTTATCTTCAACCAAAAGAGATGATACCATGTCATCTAAAGACTGTGAAGGCATTTGACTTAATGTAAAAATAACATTAAAATTAACATTGCTGTAAGTTGAGGGTAAACAATTTAACAAGGCTTTTGCATCCTCTTCTTGTACTTTTGCACAAACTTCTACTAACTCTCTTTTAAGCAACTTCTAATCATTTATATGGCTAGACATGGTAGTTTTAGCAGGGATTTTAAATCTAAATAGTTGTAATTTTGAAGAAAATTTTGTATTGATCACTTTTGCACTAAACAACTTTTGTATTTCCTCCTAGATTTCTTTAGAATATTAGTCTAAATCAACATGTTGTAACTTTGAACTTAAAAGAATAAGGCCAATGATTGACTTGGAACTGTCATCTATGTTTTTCCAATCAATCAATTTATTATTATTATTATTTTTTTTCCACGGAAAAAAGCGCAATTCTATTCATCCGAAGAGAACCAAATTACATTTTGTAAGTGCATTGAGCACGACCCAATCATGGGTAGAAAGATCCCAAAGGGACAAAAAAGATGGTTGGAAATCCCTATAGAAAGAAACAAGAACTGGGAAGAAACCCCAAATAGGCCGAAAAAACTTGGGTCAAGATAGCCTGTCACAGAAATAACCCCAAAAATGCAATCCCAACAAACCCTAGTGGTCGGATGGACTAGGCCAGAGTGGTATGAAAACCCTCACATCAACAGAACCAGATAGTAACAACATCGAAGGAGAACTCGACCAACAACAAAAATACTAGAAGCTGTACGCTCTCACAAAGGACCTCAAAGTGCTAGACTACAACACCGCACGCCCAAGACAGGACCTCAAAGATCTTTCACAACCCCTACTAGATAGAAGGAAAAAAACATCGATAACCACCAATAGGAACCAAATCTGAGCATACATAAAACCCTAAACAAACTAAAGAAACCAGAGAGAGGAACCACAATCCAGGAGAGGAATAAAAACAAAATAACCAAGCACCAGGTCCCAATCCCAGATCCACGTACCCACGAAGGATGAACCACAAGTAGAATAAACTACAGAAAGAAACCCCTAGAGACCAGAGATGAGAGTTGGGACACAATATACCACCAATGAGAACCTAATAGTGGGACAAACCAGGTTTGAGAGGCATCCAATCCCCTCAAGAATAAGAAAGGGACCATAAACTCCAAAGGGTCGATAAAAGTCTGAGACTTGGCACTCAAACGTTGAAACCAATAGTGTGAAGCCCATGGAATGAATCAAACTCTGACAATGACCCCGATACAAGAGAGGGAGGTCAGATGGAGATACCGCATATGCCAACATGAGAGTAGAGGAAGCCTCTCTGTGAGATACATGGATTTGAGAAAATAAAACTAGGGTGCGCCCTCACAGGCGCACCCACAAGAAAACTGCAACCCTAAAATGAAGGTTGTGATCACCGAAACAACATTACCACCCAAAGGAAGGACAGATCCAGACAAAAATACCCAAACTGAGAAAAGCAAGAGGTCCAAGGTGCAGACATTGTATCACCATGAGAAACTGTAGCCTTTAACGACAGACCACTGCCTCCTTCCAGAGAGTAGCCCAATCCGCGTACGAAGATCAATTGACGAGAAGATAGGAAAACTCCCCGCAGGAAAAAAATGAGAAAGATAGACTCCGAATCAAGGGAAAAACGTGAGGAGTAGATGTCTTCAGGGCAAAAAAGGACGCTGGGAAAATCCATGCACAACCTCAGAAGAGAAAGGAAAAGTGAGGGGTCTACGGTGAGGGAAACCCTAGCTGCAGACCCCCCACTATGTGAATCACATTACATAATCAATCGATTTATTATGCTGTATACATTTAGGTTCATTTCTTTTCACTATTTATCATAAATTTTTACCCATTAAATGCATTTGTATTGTAACATCCCCCAACCCTTCCAAGGGACATTACGATGCATAATACACAAGAAAAATAAAATTTCTGCTAACTAAATTGATTCATTCACAATTAGCTAATTTCCTGTAGCTTCCAGCTACAAATTAAAACATATTTAGCTACTGTCACATTACGATGCATAATACACAAGAAAAATAAAATTTCTGCTAACTAAATTGATTCATTCACAGTTAGCTAATTTCCTGTAGCTTCCAGCTACAAATTAAAACATATTTAGCTACTGTCTACAACCATAAAATAGATGCATTTACAACGTGTTATTAATCAACATGAAATGCAACTAAAAAACTCCTTACAACAACATATAAATCATTCTCATTTACAGAGATCATGCACAACAATTAAAACTCATAATACAACATAAACAAGATAAAACATTTATCTTTAAACAAGAATTGTGAAACTATCTACTTGGGACGGACGTTCCACCCAACCATAGACCGACTGTTCCAAATCTCAACATCTAGTCATCCCCGAGCTTAGGCTAGTAATCCAAAAAAGAGGGCGTTCTCTCACAATCCACTCACAACTCATAAACTCATAACTAAACTGATATTCTCCTACAACTATATTGATTTTCAACCATCTCTCTTCCTCTTGACCCGCCCAACCCAAGGAATGTACGCCTTCACTCATATTAGTCCCTCATGCATCCTATTTGTTTATTAGGGTCTCTCTGGCATAGGTAACCAAGAATCTCTCAGCTGGGAACTCAAGGGAACTTGTTGCCACGAAAAATATCATCAAACCAACAACAAACAATTATTGATTTAGTGCAACTCACACTGGAGTTCACTCTTCAGGCCTGAAAACCTGGTGTAAATGTGTTGAACCTGCACATAATAGATCTAGCTAGGAATTGACATACATAGTTGCAGAGAAAATATTAGAAAAGATAAGCAGAAGAGAAAGAATGGAAGAATTCTCACTAACCAAATGAATGAATGATAATTTACTCATGATATACTCTGTATAACTCAACCAATGTGCACCTGAGGAGAATCCAATGTGCCATAATGGTGGTCTAGAGTGATCTGGACACACACGAGTAGTTATGGGAGTAAACTGCCACCTAGTCTACTCTCTCAAGAAGTTACGGGAGTGAACTGCCACTTAGTCTAAGTAAACTAGTCTCTCAGTCTTCAATTAACCGACTGAAACATAGTGAAGTGAGGAGGAGATCAGGGAAACATGAGTAATGCGCTAGTCTGGTGATGATCCCAAGGACAATGCACATTAGTTGGTGATGATCCCAATGTTGCATGGTGATAATCCCAATGTGGCATCTAGACTCCACTCAACTGATCAAACTGAAGTGAAAACTGAAGAGAATATTCTCCCCTAAACTTTAGGAGACTAGATAATGACTAATAAACATAGCGAAAACCTTAGGAAAAAGAAATCCTAGGTGTGTGTGAAGTACTCCAACACCCCCCTTGAACATCACTATGGTGAAAATAAATAATGGGTCCTGCCAACGAGGCCATGTTAGGTATCCAAATACAAAAAATACATTGAAATAAAGGAGGAAAGAGGGAAAACCTTAGGGGACCCCCCCCTCAAAGTACAATTTATGTAAAAAGAAGAAATGATAGTTGCAAGGCAATTGTTTCCTCCACTCCAAGACGACTACACAGAGAATGGAACTTCTTCTCAATGAAGGTCTTGGTGAAGATGTTTGTAGTCTATTCTGCTAAAGGACAAAACTGCAGGTCGATTATCCCCTCATGTACTAAGTCCCAGATATAGTTCATGTGGATATCGATGTGCTTCATCTGCTACCTCTAAACTAGATCTTTGCAGAACTTTAGAGTTCTTTGGTTGTCACACCAGATGATGATCGACCGATGAAACATAATGTCCAACTCAGTGAGAAATTTTTGTAGCCACATAACCTAAATGGTTATGTTAACTACCCCTCTGTACTCTACCTCGACTGAATATAGAGCAATAACAACCAACTTCTTGGTCGACCAACAGACAGGCCTAAAACCAAGACTTGTTGAGTAAACAAATGTGGACTTGTAATCAATGCTATCGCCAACCTATTCAGAATCAGTGAACCCGATGAGGTCCAATGTAGAGTTTGATGAATAGTGAATCCCAAAGGTGATGGTGCCTTGTACTTATCGAAGGATACACTTTGCACCCTTCCAATGTAGCTCATGCGGCTCCTGCATGAACCTGGAGGCTACTCCAACTGCATAGGAGAGGTCTAGTCTGGAGTGTGTGAGATACAACAATCTCCCCACTAGCTGTCTGTACAGTGTGTTGTCAACCAATGGAGTGTCCCCGCCATCCTCAAGTCTGACTCCTGATAGGAAAGGAGTCAGGGCACACTTGTAGTCTGTCATGTGAAATCTCTCAAGGAGATCTCATGCATACTTGGACTGATACAGTTTGATGCCTAATGCATCCTGACTGATCTTGAGTCCAAGGAAGAAATGTAGCAGACCCATGTCCATCATCAAGAACCTATCATGCAAAATCCTCATGACTACAACAATCGATGAAGTCGAGCAAACAATGATCAACAAATCATCAAAATACAAAGGAGTAGAAGTGAATAGACCGTCCTAAGAATGTAAACATTTGGGTTTGACTTACAACGTTTAAAGTTCCGTGAAAACATGTAGGAGTCCATCTTGGCATACCATTCCCTTAAATTCTTCTTGAGGCCAAAAAGAGACTTCTTCAGTCGATAGACCAAAGAGGAATCCTGCATAAATCCCTAGGGCTGCTCCATTTAGATCTCCTCAGAGAGATCACCATGAAGAAATGCATTCTTCACGTCCAGTTGATGGACTTCCCATCCCTTGGTTGTTGTAATGGAAAGTGCCAAACGTATGGAATCCATCTTCACTACTGTAGTGAAGGTCTCATCATAGTTAATGCCATGCACCTACTAAAAGATTTGGAAACTAACCTAGATTTGTATCTGCTAACCTGTCCATTTGTTGCGCTCTTGGTCCTATAGACCCATCTGCACTTGACAAGTTTCCTCCCTGAAGGAAGGGGAACCAAATCCCAAGTCTGGTTCTCGAGGAGGGATTTGTACTCCTCCTGCATGGACGATTCCTAAAAGGGATTTCCGACAGCCTCACCATAAGACTGTGGATTTGAAGAATGAACCAAGAAAAGATGTCAGAGTGGCATCGGTTTAGTGGCAGTGAGTGCAAGAGGAGGCTCCTTGAAATCAGATCGAGTCCTCCTAGTATCAGCTGGATCCCCAACAAGATCCCCTGCATCTTGAAGAGTACTATTGGCCCACTTGGGCCTCTTCTCTAGCTTTGGCTCTGTATCTAGATGCACTGACTCTGCATCTGACCGTACTGACTCTGTATCTAGATCATATGAACCCTCTGAATCAAAACTCTCATATGAAGAAGAGTTAGCATGTTCATGCTCAATATATTTGACAGGTGGAAGAACAAAAGTTTCTGCATGTAGATGCTGAGGTACATGCGAGACACTTTCTTCGAATTGGAAACTACACTCAACGATGAGCTGGTCCGAGCAAATATCAATGAGTCTATATCCCTTCAAACCATCGGGGTATCCAAAAAAGATACACTCTGTTCTCTGTGGATCAAGTGCCTTCCTCTTCTCAGAGGGAATCTTGGCCCATGCATGCGAATCAAAAATATGAAAGTGGGTCACTTCCGGTTTGAGGTCGCTCCAAGCCTCGTAGGGGGTATTATCCTTGACATATCTATGGGGAGATCTATTTTGGATGTAGGTTTCACAATTAAGTTCTTCAGCCCATAATCTCTGTGGAAGTTAATTTGCATGTAGCATGCAAGATGCCATCTCTTTTAGAGATATATTTTTCCGCTCAGCAACTCCACTTTGCTGTAGAGTATAGGAAACTGTGTGCTACAACTATATCCCTACCTCATGAAAAATATTTTGTATCTCATGGTTGACATACTCTCCCCCGTTATCTATTTGAAGGACTTTAATTTTCTTTCCCAACTGTGTCTCAACAAGGACTTTGAAATCTTTGAGGTGTTGAAAGACCTCTGATTTTTGCATGAGAAAGAAAATCCATGAGAAGCGTGAGAAATCATCAACGAAAATAAGCATGTACCTTGCTTTACTGATTGATGGATGCAAAAAAGGGCCCATGAGGTCACTATGGATCATATCTAAAGAAGGGGAAGCCTTATGAGTCTTTCCTTTGTCAAATTTCTCTTGAGGGTGTTTTCCAAGAACACATCCCTCAAAAATTCCTTTGGTGAAGTGGATATCGGGTACACCATCAACCATTCCCTACTTGCTAAGTTGTTGCATATATTTGAAATTTAAATGCTCAAACATTTTGTGCCATATCCTACTACTTTCATCAGCATGGGTAAGCAATAATGCATAATTTGGTTCAATAAATTCAGAAAATGTGTAGAGTCTAGATTGATGATTTACCTCACCAATAACAACCCTGGAAATGTTTTGCATGTCATAGATATCCACTGCATCGGGTGTGAATATGAATCTCTTTTCGGTGCTGGAGTTAGTCATCTGATACATGGAGAGAAGATTGACAGAAAGTTTGGGAACGTGAAGTACATTCTCGAAGCTTCCGTTTGTGAGTTCAATTCTTCCTTTGATGGTGACCTCGACTGAAGAGTTGTCCCCCATCAGAATAGTAGGACCTTTCCATGCATCCAATGAAGAACAAACCTATTTTGTGGAAGCCATGTGGTGTGATGCTCTTGAATCTACGATCCAAGCATCGAGAGAGGAGTTGATGGCAATCAAGGCATGGCTAGAATTTCCTTTCTTGGGATTCTGATCTTCTGGCTTCTTCTTCTTGGCACCCCGGGGGATGTGACTTCCAAGGTTGTTTTTATGAAGTATTTGGGTCATTAGATCTATTTGTTTCTGCATACATGTGGATTCTGGATGGAATCCTTTATGACAGTAAGTGCATTTCTCCCCCTTTATTCTCTTTCCTCCTTTGGATCCAAAGGCATTGTTGAAGGGTTTTAAGTACCCTTCTTCGTATTTGCATGAGATTTCATTTTGTCTTTGTCTTTAGATTTATGATATTGATGACCGCTGCCATCTTGCACAATAAGTGCATGTGCCTTTGGGCCTTTGATTTTTCTCACATTGATGAGCTTGTTCTGCTCTTGTGTCAGAGACTCAATAAAGGCCTCAAGAGAGGGCATCATCCAGGTAGATCCAGAGCTGAATATAAATTAATGAAATGTAGATACAAACATTGAGTATTCTGGACCAAATTTGGAGAGAATGGTGAGAACCATTTGTTTCTCCTCCTTAGATTTATCAACTCCGCAAGCCTTGAGTTGCGACAACAAATCCTTATTTTTGATAAATAAATCTTGGAGATTGTTGAAGGTTTTTAGATCCAATGTGAGCAATTCAACCTCAATCATGTGTCCCCTCATCTCATCCTGTTTGCCAAAAATCCCTTCCATGGTGGTCCAAGCTTCATTGGGGGTTTTATAGGAGGATATGTGAAAGAGGAGTTTAGGACAAATGAGACAACAAATTGTTCAAAACGCTTCATCCATTCGATTTAGATACTTGAATTTTTCTATGGATGATGTTGGTTCTGTCTCCGTGTTCATGGTTAACTGGTATAATCCTCTACCTCAAAGATGCATTATCATCTTCTCCATCCATGCAAATAAATTGTACGGAGTAAGACTGAATTCTTTTGGAAATTCCATTTTTCCGTTGTCTTCAATCTTCGGTACCTGCAAAAATAATTTGGCGTGTCTTTTCCCTAGAAGTCCGACGTCTCTGATACCATGTAAATGTGTTGAAATTGCACATAATAGATCTAGCTAGGAATTGACATACACAACTGCAAAGAAAATATGAGGAAAGAGAAGCAAAAGAGAAATAATGGAAGAATTTTCATTAACCAAATGAATGAATGATAATTTACACATGATATACTCTATATAACTCAACCAATGCTCATTGAAGAGAATCCAATGCACCATAGTAGTGGTTTAGAGTGATCTGGAAACACACCAACATTTACGAGAGTAAACTGCCACCTAGTCTAGTCTCTCAGGAAGTTACGGGAGTGAACTTCCACCTTGTCTGAGTTAACTAGTCTCTCAGTCTTCAATTAACTAACTGAAACATAGTGAAGTGAGGAAGATATCATGGAATCATGAGTAATGTGGTAGTTTGGTGATGATCCCAAGGACAATGTACATTAGATGGTGATGATCCAAATTCTGCATGGTGATAATCCCAATGTGGCATATAGACTCCACTCAATTGATCAAACTGAAGAGAATATTCTCCTAGAAGAATATTCCCCCCTAAACTTTAGGATACTGGATAATGACTAATAAACATAAGGAAAACCTTAGGAAAAAGAAATCCTAGGTGTGTGTGAAGTACTCCAACACCTGGCTCTTCAATTTACATCTCCAAATATTCTCCAATACGCTCCGACTTGCTCTAGAATTTTCCCTCCATGGCTGCACCAACTTCAAGTTATGTTTCTTCCTCTCTACTTGCTCCTCATGCACCAAAACTCAATGTGTAAAATTGTTGTCACCACCCATAGAAATTTCCTCCCTTTGGCTTGCATTTCTTGACTCACACTCTTCCCCAAGCTGATTTTACACAACCCCCATGTTCCCAATAAATTTGGGATGTTACCACTCACACCCACCCTCTTACATGTATTCAATGATTGGCTTTGGGAATGCTCAATCAGGAATTGGAAGGTTAAGATACAATTAGCAAGTTTAGGAAAATGGGTTAAATTGATATACATGGGTATTTCCCCCTTGGACCCCTCTTGACCATTATTCTAGAGACTCCCCTCTCTTGTGGATTAAGTCATCCCCCATCTCTTGTCCATGTCCCCTTAGCAGATGACATCACATTTTATTAATAAAACAAGGAAATACAATTCGTATATTACATCGCTTGGCCATAGACACATATTATATCTACATAAGCATTAATTAAACTAGGGATTATAGTGGGGATGTTACCTTCCCCCTCCCCTACAATTGTGTGCCATCCTCGGTCCGCACTATGTTGATATACATATATGCACATTTCCATCACAATACTTAGAAAATAAAAATTGTACAATTTTACAACTCCAACAACAGTTCCAACCATAATCTCATGTTCCTTTCAACTTGTTGACCCAAGGAATGCACCATTCGTTTATCAGGGTTAACCTAAGGGATATTCCATCCATTTACCAGAGCTAACCCAAGGAACGATCCATTCTTTTGTTAGGGTCCCCAATGCAGTTGGCTAGGACTTTGAGATGTAGTTCTAGAACTCTAGCTACTCAAAATGGAGTTTTTCATTTTGTCTTCTTAAAAATTGTCAAAAATTTACGGGTACTCTACCCATATGTTTTCTTCATGTTCCCATGTAACCTATTTAGGACCGTAGTAGGTCCATTTAACCTTTACCATCCCTATGGATTTGTTCTCGAGCACCTTGAATTTCTGGTCTAGGATGTGTACTGGTTCCACCCGAAAATCCCCTTCATGCTCCACCTGGATCACATTCCAATCAATTATGTGGTTAGGGTCAGACATATATTTTGTTAACAATGACACATGAAATACATTATGCACTCTAATGGATGCAAGTAATGCTATCATGTATGAAACTTGCCATATCTTTTCTAATATTTCAAAAGGTCCACAATATCTCGCTGCCAACTTTGGGAAACTTCCCAATCTTATCGAACTTCTCTTTGCCTTCACTTTTAAAAACACATGTTCTCCCACTTTAAAATATCTAAACACTTTGTTCTTATCTGCATAAACTTTTTTCCTATCCTGGGAAACCTTTAAATTATGCTTTATCTTTTCCATTTGCTCTTCCATTTCCTTTAATAATTCTGGCCAAACAATAGCTCTGTCTGCTAGGTTATCCCAACTCATGGGTGTGTTACATTTTCTGCCATACAATGCCTCAAACAATCTCGTTTTCAATGAGGCATGATACCCATTGTTGTAGGCAAATTCAACTGAATGAATATAATCTTCCCACTTTTATAGGTGATCCATCACATACATTCTAAGCATGTCCTCAATTATCTTGTTAGTCCTTTCTGTTTTCCCATCTGACTCTGGGTGATACGTTGTATTGAGATTTAAATTTGTTCCAAAGCCTTTGAAAAAACCTTTCCAAAAATTGGACGTAAACTTTGGATCCCTATCTGAGACTATTTCCTTAGGCACTCCATGTAGCCTATCAAATTCTTTCATGTAGATATCTACAATATTTGTTTCCTTGTGTGTAGTCTTTACCATAATAAAATGTGTTTCCTTAGTCAATTTATCCACCGCCACCATGATGGAATCATGTTGCTTCACTGTTTTGGGCAGATTAGTGTTGAAATATTGTAACTACGAAGAATATTCTAATTATAATTGAGTTATTATCTTATATATAAAATCCCCTTTTGTGGATTGATCATTTTGAGATTTGTATAAGACCAAATCCCCTTTTGTGGATTGGTCAAACCATAGTTATATGGTGTTGTTTGTAAAGTCTGCCCCTAGGGCTAGTTAAAGTGGTTTTAACCACTAGTTGAAGAAGTCAACCCAGCTTGGTGAAGAGACACAACTGTAGCGCCTCCCAACTAGTATAAATAAGAGAGGATGATGCCTCATTCTCTCACTCACTCATTCACTCAACAAGTGCGCATATTTTGGAGGTAGCTGCAGTTGCAAGAAGAAGGAGAGAGAGGTGCATTGCTCAGTCTTGGATATTCTTGGTGGTTTGGTCTTTTATCTTAGCATTGTATTGGAAATCTATATTAACGAAGTTTTTGCTGAGTTTTCTCCCCCATGAGGGTTTCCCAAGATAAAATGTTGTGTACCTTGTGATTGTGTTTCTCTTAGTGATACTGCTTATGCTATTATTGTCTAGTAAATTGAAAATAACTTAATAGCAGCTCTAAATTTAACACGTAATCAGAGCTAAACTAAGTAGAGCACTTTTCACTGGGTAACGAAAAACGTCACTATTGTCGTACAAGAAAATTAGGGATTTTTATTGGAAGGGAATTTCTGACTAAAAACCATCTAGGGAAGTGCGCCCTAGCCTAGCGAACTCATTGGCAGCTTGAGCACACCTTTTCAATGGCCAGAGCCTCTAGAAAGTCAACCCCTAGTTTTGATTGGTATCGAAAAACCAGGAAACCAGAACCAGTACTAGAAGTACCAGTCTAGATTTGCACAGGTCAAGTTTCAGGGGGTAAAACTTGAAATTTTTGAAAATAGAAAGCTTCAGCATACTCGCCTAAGCCCAACGCATCTAGTCCCTGGATCATAATTCCAAAACTTGAAGTTTGAAAAATTAGGATTTTCTCATAAAACCCTAAGTTGCAGTTGCAGTGGAAGCATCGATTGTAGTTGCAATCGCAGTGGAAGCATCAATTGTAGTTGCAGTTGCAACTGTAGTATCAATATCAGTTGCAACTGTAGTATCAATATCAGTTGCAACACCTTTGAAGTTTTTAAAGGTTTTCTATTTACTGCTGCTACCAGATGGTGCCACTACCTGCTGATACTATAAAAGGTATGTACTTACATATGTTCAAGTTGTATCGTTATTCTAAAGGGTATTTGCAGGAGAAAGGATCATTTGTCTAAATAAAAAATCGTAGATCCAGAGGGATCTCAGATCCAACACTTTCAAAGGAATAATGCACCCTAGGTTTGATTATATTGATATGCATCTATTTTTTATGCCATTATCTTGAACACCTAGGTTGTATGTTGAAGTTAAGATCATCATACTAACCCTTGATCAAAATTTAGGTCAAGATATTAGGTTGAGATTAGATTTTATTCTCTAACTTAGATTTCTGTCAAGATAAATATTGTCTTAGTACAGAGGACAGGTTGAAGAAAGCACTTCTCATCTTGAGTGAAGGAGACTTGGAAGAAAAGAAACACACTCATTCTTAAGGACAAGACTCTAGGTTCCAAGTTTGATTGATTAAGTTGAAAAGACTCAAATTTGCACATGAAAAGTAAACACTATAGTTGAGATAACAATCTTTCAAAAGTATTATACTTGGTAGCATGTGAGCATATTGAGATAAACACTTATTGTAAACATTTACTAGATATAACTAACATCTCCTCTAGGAGAAACTTCTTGTTGTGCCTCCAGGTTACCATGGAGGAATGATTGATCACAACACTAGAAGAGTGTTACTCTCATTATTGTATTTCTTACTTTTAACCCTTGTTTCAGGCAGGTCACAAGTGATAGCTCTAAAGGATCTATTGTGACGATTATTCTCACTATTGTTTTATTTTTATTATTATAAAGAGTATTATTCTTGTTTGATGTTGTTCTTGTTCCGGGCAGGTCACAGGTTCCCTAAGGAAGCTATAGTGACAGTTGCAGAAGGCAACAAATTAGATGAGACATGAAACATACTATGTACATGACCCTATACATTCATGTACCAAAGAAGAAGAAGAAGCTATCTTTTTAGATACAGATTATCTCATATGGAGATTGATTGTAATGAGAAGAAGGCTCCAAAGATGACCGAACATTAGAATATAATTCATAGTAGACTTGATCAATGAATAACGAGGCCACCTTGACAGGAATCAAAATTCGTTTGAAGTCTTACTCAAATTTTCATATTAAGACTTGGTATTCAAACACCATGTATATTCTGTAGAGATGATGATGTCTTTGTAGACTCAAAATAAATCAAGACTTATAGTGAGCCTGATCTCATAGAGGATCATATGGGAAAAGGAGACATTTTCCAGGACTGACAGAAAGATTCCATAAGTTGAGAAGACTAGATCGTAGCTTCAAAGACCTCTAGGAGACATGAAATCTCTTGAGAAGATTCCTTTGCTTAAGTAATAGAGAAGGAAGCTAGTCAGAAGGGTTGGGAGATGGATTTTTTCCGTGAGACTATAAGGGAAGTCAGTGTTGACTTCCAAGATTGATCTAACATATCAAGCATGTTGTAGATTACGGTATAATTATGTACAAAGACTGAATTGTGTCGAGAGGATTCTCCCAATAAGAGGGAGAAGACTATGATGAGATACTTACTCCAGTAATTGAAGAAATAGTTCTAGTATTTATGAAGACAACTAGAACAACCACGATTCTGATACAGTATGAGATTCAGGGGAGCAATCCCTATATTTGAGATTGAGTTATCTCCATTACCAGTTGATGTAGTACATTAGTTGGGTCATGAAGACATGACTAAAATAACAGATAGAGTTACCTCCATGAAAGAAGAAGACATACCTTCAGTATCAGTTATTAAGCCACTCTCAGATGAAGTTGTTGCCATGATAGAATAAAAGAGCTACTCAAAGAATTCAACAACTACAATGAGAATAAAACAAGTCATTCTCAGCTTCAAAAATAGCAGCTACAAGTGCAGAGTCCCGATTCCTAAAGGAATAGTTGTAGATAAAGTAAAGAACATAATCTCAGATAGATAATGCTTTGCATAAAGCTCATAGAGCTAGCACATGATTGTGTAGATTGAGTTACAATTTAACAAGTGTACCGGTTTGGTACAAAGTGATTTGAAGTTGAAGGTAGAAAGACTCATGTCTGCAGATTGAAGAAACATCTGTATGGTTTAAAGCAAGCTTCTAGAGCTTTGTGTGGCATAATTGATAGTTTCCTGATGAGCTTGGGCTTTACCAAGAGTAAAGCTAATTCTAACCTTTACTTCAAGGTTATGAATGATGAGTAAGTTATATTGTTGTTGTATGTGGATGAATTATTCTTAACAGGAGAAGAAAATCTCATCACAGATTGTAAGAAGAAGTTCGCTACAGATTTTGAGATGAAATACCTAGGCCTGATGCATTATTTCTCAAGTCTTGAAGTTTGTCAGAGCCTAGAGAAGATCTTCCTTAAACAAGGGAAGTATGCAGTTGAAATACTAAATAGGTTTGATACGTTGGAATGCAAATTCATGAACACACCCATGGAAACAAAGTTGAAACTCCTGATGGATACTTCGTCAGAATTGGTTGATGCTACTCTATATAGACAAATCATTGGATCATTGATGTATATGACAAATACCAGGCCAAATATATGTTTTTCTGTAAACACCTCGAGTCGGTAGAGCCCATACGTGTTCACCTTGTTGCTGCAAAACTTGTGATGAGATACCTTAAGGGTACATTGGACTTTGGTCTCTTTTACACTGGAGATCATGACTTCAAACTGTATGGTTATACTGATTCAGATTGGGCTGGAAGTGTTTATGATAGAAAGAGAACTTCAAGATGTAGATTCAATATGAGGTCAGCCATGAATTCATGGCAGAGCATGAAGCAATCTAGTATTTCTCTCAACATGACATAAGCGAAATACATTGCAACATGTTCCACTAGTTGTGAAGCCATATGGATTCAAAAGTTGTTGACATGTCTATTCGATCTAGAGATGGAATCCACTGTGATTCTATGTGATAACTAGAGTTTCATAAAGATGACAAAGAACCCAGTGTTCCATAATAAATCCAAGCAAATAGAGATTTAGTATCACTACATTTGTGATATGGTGCCGAGAAGATCTGTAAAGCTCCAATATGTTGGCTGATCCGGATTATTTTTGGTACGAAATGAGATCGGAGATATAATAAAGAAATGCACACAGATATTCCATAATATGACAGAAATGTATCAGAGATGCAACCATAACACAGATATACAGTAATACACAATTTCTATTAATGAAATAAATGTACAGAGACTGTAAAAATGCAGAGTGAAAGACTCGCTAGAATGCTGGCAGCTTATCACTGAGAAGAGATGTGACGGCTACTCGTATTCGCAAGAACATGATTACAATGAGGCTCTGGAGGCCTTTTTACAATAAACAGGAATGCCAAAATTCCTAGACATCCAAAAACCTAACCCTAGGAGATGAAGTGCCAAAATTCATGTGGGTCGTAACTTTTGCATACGATCTCCGTTTTAGGTGTATGATAGCTAGTTGGAAAGGTACCGTCGAGGAGATTCATTTTGGGGGCTCAATCATGCCTTCGGATATCTTTGAAAACTTTGATCTCGATAAACCTTCATTTAGGCCTTCAAAATGGTCCCGGAAGTTAAAACCTGCTAAAAATAGTAAATTGCCAAAATTGTCAGAAGACTGTTTTGAGCCAGTCGAAAAAGGTGGGTGGCCACTGATATCCACCTAGATCAATACTCCCTCCTTAGGAAGCAATGGTATCCATTGCGTTGAGTTACCGGGGGAGAGGGAAAAGTGTTTGCTGGATCTGCATCTGGGTGAGCTGCTTGTATTGCTGGAGACATCGCGCTGCTTAGTTTGTGGAAGTCTGTCATGAACTTGTTGAAGTTGAGGCTGTTCAACAAGTTGATATACATGAGAGGAAGGTGTGCATAAGGAATCTTTGCGCTTTGCTGCAACCTTGTCAACCTGCTTCTGTTGGATAGAAGGTGTAGGGGGTGAGACTGTAGTGGTTGCAGTGTCCTTCTGTTCACCTTTTGAACAGATTGTGAAGAAGCTGAATTTTGCAGTATGAGATACTACCTTGCGACACTTTTTAGGTGGAACAATAGTTGGAACTACCTCTGGTATTCTGTAGAGATGACCCCCCAAAGTAACAATGACACTATGGGGTCGAGACTCATAAATAACGTGACGCTTCCACATATATGGCTGGCCCAAGAGAACATCACAGACATCTAGTGGGGCAACATCACATAATACCTCGTCATTGAAGGGCTGGATGCTGTATGACAATCGACATTGCTGGCTGACACGAAGATCTCGTCCTTGATGAAGCCACCCAATGTTGTATGGTTGCAGGTGTGGTGTTGTCGAAAATCCCAACTGTTTGACGACCTCTGCTGAAATGAGTTTTATTTGGCTTCCGCTATCAACAATAAAATGCAGCAGGGTCCCCTTCATCCACATCTGTGAATGAAAAAGGTGCTCCCCCTCTTCGGGATCTGTTGCTTCTTCTGGTTGAATTGATGCGGTTGCAACAATAGCAGTGGGGTCTGCGTCAATGATCTGTCCTTTACCAGTGTTTTCAGAATCAGATTCTGAATCCGGGTTCGGCTCCTTGTCTTTGATCTCGACCACCAATGATTGTTTTGAGCGACATTCATCGGTGTTGTGCCAGGGGATTTTGTGGAAATTGCACCATTTTCGGTGTCCTTCTTTGTCTTCCCGTGATCCTTCTTTTCCTATGTCTTGGACTGGTTTTCGGGAGACTATTTGTTAGGGCTGTCTTTGTCATACTTTGGTTGTTGCGAATTTACAGATCTGAAATCCCATTTGTTCTGGTGCTTAAATTTTTGCTCAATTTTAACAGCATATCGATAAGTAGTATCGAGTGATGAGATGTCTAGAAAATCCATTTCAGTCTGGATGTATCTGTGTAGAGCCCCATGGTATTTCAGAACCAAATGTTGCTCGGAGTCTTTGATACCTAGCTTGGTGTGCAAGGTATGGAAGGTATTGGGGAACTCTGGAACTGCTTGGCCCCTCTCTTTCCACAGTGTGGTCCATCTCATGTACTGGTCCTCATAGTTTCCAACAGGGTAATACTGTTCCTTTACTGCATCCACAAAAAAATCCCAAGTGGGATCGACCACATATATTTCAGAATCCTCTGTGGAACTCTGCTCCCAATAATTTTCCCACCAATGTTTGACATGGGGGAGAGCTTTAAGGAGTGCGAAGGTGATCTTTTCTTTGTCGGAAAATTTGTGAACAGAGAAATAACCTTCTAGCAGATTGAACCATTTGTCTATGGCTTCTGCATCTATCTGTCCTTCAAATACAGGAATATCAAAATTAACTTGTACCTTGAAAGGCAAGGTGCCTCCAAAGTGGCCGCTTGATGAAGATGCACCTGTTGCTATCGGCATGCGTTGAAGGATGTGGGAAAAATTCTCCATCATTTCGTCCCTCTGTCGCGTGAGAGCTTGCTCAAGCAACAGACTGATAGGATCGTCTGCTCTGTCATTTTTCTTTTCTTCCACCATTGAGGGTTTCTTGGGTGTGCGAGAGTGGTTGTCCTCAAGAGAGACAAGCTCAAGACCCAACTTGCTATACTCAGACCTCATCGGGAACATGCACTGAAAAACGATCAAGAGCAGCCTGCTCTGATACCACCGATCTAGATTATTTTCGGTACGAAATGAGATCGGAGATATAATAAAGAAATGCACACAGATATTACATAATATGACAGAAATGTATCAGAGATGCAACCATAACACAGATATACAGTAATACACAATTTCTATTAATGAAATAAATGTACAGAGACTGTAAAAATATAGAGTGAAAGATTCGCTAGAATGCTGGCAACTTATCTCTTAGAAGAGATGTGATGGCTACTCGCATTCGCAAGAAGATGATTAAAATGAGGCTCTGGAGGCCTTTTTACAATAAACAGGAATGCCAAAAGTCCTAGACATCCAAAAACCTAACCCTAGGAGATAAAGCGCCAAAAGTCATGTGGGCCCCGTTTAGGTAAGTTAGTACATCAACTTCCTAGAGTCGTAACTTTTGCATACGATCTCCGTTTTAGGTGTATGATAGCTAGTTGGAAAGGTATCGTCGAGGAGATTCATTTTGGGGTCTCAATCATGCTTTCAACTATAATTGAGAACCTCGATCTCAAAAAACCTTCATTTAGGCCCTCAAAATGGTCCCAGAAGTTAAAACCTACTAAAACTAGTAAATTGCCAAAATTGTCAGAAAACTATTTTGAGCCAGTCGAAAAAGGTGGGTGGCCACTGATATCCACCTGGATCAATCCTCCCTCCTTAGGAAGAAATGGTATCCATTGCGTTGAGTTACCGGGGGAGAGGGAAAAGCGTTTGCTGGATCTGAATTTGGGTGAGCTGCTTGTATCGCTGGAGACGTCGCATTGCTTAGTTTGTGGAATTCTATCATGAACCTGTTGAAGTTGAAGCTGTTCAACAAGTTTATCTACATGAGAGGAAGGTGTGCATAAGGAATATTTTTTCTTTGCAGCAACCTTGTCGACCTGCTTCTGTTAGATAGAAGGTGCAGGGGGCGAGACTGTAGTGGTTGCAGTGTCCTTCTGTTCGCCTTTTGAACAGATTGTGAAGAAGCTGAATTTTGCAGTATGAGATACTACCTTGCGACACTTTTTAGGTGGAACAATAGTTGGAACTATCTCTGGTATTCTGTAGAGATGACCCCCCAAAGTAACAATGACACTACGGGGTCGAGACTCATAAACAACATGGCGCTTCCACATATATGGCTAGCCCAAGAGAACATCACAGACATCTAGTGGGGCAACATCACATAATACCTTGTCATTGAAGGGCTGGATGCTGTATGAAAATCGACATTGCTGGCTGACACGAAGATCTCATCCTTGATGAAGCCACCCGATGTTGTATGGTTGCGGGTGTGGTGTTGTCGACAATCCCAACTGTTTGACAACCTCTTCTAAAATGAGTTTTATTTGGCTTCCACTATCAACAATAAAATGAAGCAGGGTCCCCTTCACCCACATCTGTGAATGAAAAAGGTGCTCCCCCTCTTCGGGATCTGTTGCTTCTTCTGGTTGAATTGATGCGGTTGCAACAGTAGCAGTGGGGTCTGCGTCAATGATCTGTCCTTTACCAATGTTTTCAGAATCAGATTCTGAATCCGGGTTCGGCTCCTTATCTTTGATCTCGACCACCAATGATTGTTTTGAGCGACACTCATCAGTGTTGTGCCAAGGGATTTTGTGGAAATTGCACCATTTTCGGTGTCCTTCTTTGTCTTCCCGTGACCCTTCTTTTCCTATGTGTTGGACTGGTTTTCAGGAGACTATTTGTTAGGGCTGTCTTTGTCATACTTTGGTTGTTGTGGATTTACAGATCTGAAATCCCATTTGTTCTGGTGCTTAAATTTTTGCTCAATTTTAACAACATATCGATAAGCAGCATCGAGTGATGAGATGTCTAGAAAATCCATTTCAGTCTGGATGTATTTGTGTAGAGCCCCATGGTATTTCAGAACCAAATGTTGCTCGGAGTCTTTGATACCTAGCTTGGTGTGCAAGGTATGGAAGGTATTGGGGAACTCTGGAACTGCTTGGCCCCTCTCTTGCCACAGTGTGGTCCATCTCATGTACTGGTCCTCATAGTTTCCAACAGGGTAATACTGTTCCTTTACCGCATCCACAAAAAAATCCCAAGTGGGATCGACCACATATATTTCAGAATCCTCTGTGGAACTCTGCTCCCAATAAGTTTCCCACCAATGTTTGACATGGGGGAGAGATTTAAGGAGTGCGAAGGTGATCTTTTCTTTGTCGGAAAATTTGTGAACAGAGAAATAACCTTCTAGCAGATTGAACCATTTGTCTAGGGCTTCTGCATCTATCTGTCCTTCAAATACAAGAATATCAAAATTCACTTGTACCTTGAAAGGCGAGGTGCCTCCAAAGTGGCCGCTTGATGAAGATGCGCCTGTTGCTATCGGCATGCGTTGAAGGATGTGGGAAAAATTCTCCATCATTTCGTCCCTCTGTCGTGTGAGAGCTTGCTCAAGCAACAGACTGATAGGATCGTCTGCTCTGTCATTTTTCTTTTCTTCCACCATTGAGGGTTTCTTTGGTGTGCGAGAGTGGTTTTCCTCAAGAGAGACAAGATCGAGACCCAACTTGCTATACTCAGACCTCATTGGGTACATGCACTGAAAAACGATCAAGAGAAGCCTGCTCTGATACCACTGATCTAGATTATTTTCGGTACAAAATTAGATCAGAGATATAATAAAGAAATGCACACAGATATTCCATAATATGACAGAAATATGTTAAATATGAAACCATAACACAGATATACAATAATACACGATTTCTATTAATGAAAGAAATGTACAGAGACTGTAAAAATATAGAGTGAAAGACTCACTAGAATGGTGGCAGCTTATCTTTGAGAAGAGATATGACAACTACTCGCATTCACAAGAAGATGATTACAATGAGGCTCTGGAGGCCTTTTTACAATAAAAAAGAATGCCAAAATTCCTAGACATCCAAAAACCTAACCCTAGGAGATGAAGCGCCAAAAATCATGTGGGCTCCGTTTGGGTAATTTAGTACATCAACTTCCTGGGGTCGTAACTTTTGCATACGATCTCCGTTTTAGGCGTATGATAGCTTGTTGGAAAGGTATCGTCGAGGAGATTAATTTTGGGGTCTCAATGATGCCTTTAGATATCATTGAGAACCTAGATCTTGAAAAACCTTCATTTAGGCCCTCAAAATGGCCCCAGAGGTTAAAACCTGCTAAAAATAGTAAATTTCCAAAATTGTTAGAAAACTATTTTGAGCCAGTCGAAAAAGGTGGGTGGCCACCGATATCCACTTGGATCAATCCTCCCTCCTTAGGAAGCAATGGTATCCATTGCGTTGAGTTACTAGGGGAGAGGGAAAAGCGTTTGCTGGATCTGCATCTGGGTGAGCTGCTCGTATTGTTGGAGACATCACGCTGCTTAGTTTGAGGAAGTCTGTCATGAACCTATTGAAGTTGAGGCTGTTCAACAAGTTGATATACATGAGAGGAAGGTGTGCATAAGGAATCTTTGTGGTTTGTTGCAACCTTGTCAACCTGCTTCCGTTGGATAGAAGGTGCAGGGGGTGAGACTGTAGTGGTTGCAGTGTCCTTCTGTTCGCCTTTTGAACATATTGTGAAGAAGCTAAATTTTTCAGTATGAGATACTACCTTGTGACACTTTTTAGGTGGAACAATAGTTGGAACTACCTCTGGTATTCTGTAGAGATGACCCCCCAAAGTAATAATGACACTACAGGGTTGAGACTCATAAATAGCATGGCGCTTCCACATATATGGCTGGCCCAAGAGAACATCACAGACATCCAGTTTGGCAACATCACATAATACCTCGTCATTGAAGGGCTGGATGCCATATGACAATCAACATTGCTTACTGACACATAGATCTCGTCCTTGGCGAAGCCACCCGATGTTGTATGGTTGCAAGTGTGGTGTTGTCGACAATCCCAACTGTTTGAAGACCTCTGCTGAGATGAGGTTTTTCTGGCTTCCATTATCAACAATAAAATGCAGCGGGGTCCCCTTCACCCAAATTTGTGAATGAAAAAGGTGCTCCCCCTCTTCGGGATTTGTTGCTTCTTCTGATCGAATTGATGCGGTTGCGACAGTAGCAGTGGGCTCTGTGTCAATGATCTGTCCTTTACCAGTGTTTTCGGAATCAGATTTTGAATCAGGGTTCAACTCCTTATCTTTCATCTCGACCACCAATGACTGTTTTGAGCGACATTCATCGGTGTTGTGCCAGGGGATTTTGTGGAAATCGCACCATTTTCTGGTGTCCTTCTTTGTCTTCCTGTGACCCTTCTTTTCCTGTGTCTTGGACTGGTTTTTGGGACACTGTTTGTTAGGGATGTCTTTGTCATACTTTGGTTGTTGCAGATTTACAGATCCAAAATCCCGTTTGTTCTGGTGCTTAAATTTCTGCTCAATTTTAACAACATATCGATAAGCAACACCGAGTGATGAGATGTCCAGAAAATCCATTTCAGTCTGGATGTATCTTTGTAGAGCCCCACGGTATTTCAGAACCAAATATCGCTCGGAGTCTTTGATACCCATCTTGGTGCGCAAGGTATGGAAGGTATTGGGGAACTCCGGAACTGCTTGTCCCCTCTCTTGCCGTAGTGTGGTCCATCTCATGTACTGGTCCTCATAGTTTCTAACAGGTTAATACTGTTCCTTTACCGCATCCACAAAAAAATTCCAAGTGGGATCGACCCCATATATTTCAGACTCCTCTGCGGAACTCTGCTCCCAATAATTTTCCCACCAATGTTTGACATGGGCGAGAGCTTTAAGGAGTGTGAAGGTGATCTTTTCTTTGTTGGAAAATTTGTGAACAAAGAAATAACCTTCTAGTAGATTTAACCATTTGTCTAGGGCTTCTGCATCTATCTGTCCTTCAAATACAGGAATATCAAAATTAACTTGTACCTTGAAAGGCGAGGTGCCTCCAAAGTGGCCGCTTAATGAAGATGCGCCTGTTGCTATCGACAGGCGTTGAAGGATGTGGGAAAAATTCTCCATCATTTCGTCCCTTTGTCACGTGAGAGCTTGCTCAAGCAACAAACTAAAAGGATTGTCTGCTCCGTCATTTTTCTTTTCTTCCGCCACTGAGGGTTTCTTGGGTGTGCGAGAGAGGTTTTCCTCAAGAGAGACAAGCTCGAGACCCATCTTTCTATACTCAGACCTCGTCAGGGACATGCACTGAAAAAACGATCAAGAGCAGCCTGCTCTGATACCACTGATCTGGATTATTTTCGGTACGAAATGAGATCGGAGATATACTAAAGAAATGCACATATATATTCCATAATATGACAGAAATGTATCAGATATGCAACCATAACACAGATATACAGTAATACACGATTTCTATTAATGAAAGAAATGTACAGAGACTGTAAAAATATAGAGTAAAAGACTCTCTAGAATGGTGGCAGCTTATCTCTGAGAAGATATGTGACGGCTACTCGCATTCGCAAGAAGATGGTTAGAATGAGGCTCTGGAGGCATTTTTACAATAAACAGGAATGCCAAAAGTCCTAGACATCCAAAAACCTAACCCTAGGAGATGAAGCGCCAAAAGTCATGTGGGCCCCGTTTGGGTAAGTTAGTACATCAACTTCCTGGGGTCGTAACGTTTGCATACGATCTCCATTTTAGGCGTATGATAGCTCGTTGGAAAGGTATCGTCGAGGAGATTCATTTCGGGGGCTCAATCATTCCTTTGGCTATAATTGAGAACCTCGATATCGAAAAAAATTCATTTAGGCCCTCAAAATGGCCCCGAAAGTTAAAACCTACTAAAAATAGTAAATTGCCAAAATTGTCAGAAAACTGTTTTGAGCCAGTCGAAAAAGGTGGGTGGGCACCGATATCCACCTGGATCATTGTCACATATGAGTAGGTTGTAGATGTGTTGACCAAGCCTTTGTCTCATGTGAAGTTTCAATACTTCTGAGATAAGCTTGGTGTAGTCCGAAAGGACCTCCTTAGAAAGGGGAGTGATGCTGATGATACTATGGTATCCTGACCAACAACGGGTAGCTCAATTAGGATTTTATATCCTAGAGGATTGATCATCCTTGGACATATACCAAAGGTCCGGTAAGGACAGTCTGTCAGAGTACTTATGCATGTATATGCCAGCTGTGGTCAGTAGTGGTAGCTCCATTAAGATTTTATATCCTAGGGAATATTTTGATTCATGAGCAGTTCCCAAAGGTCCAATAAGGACGGTCTGTCAGAGTACCACATGGTAGCTCTGTTAGGATTTTATATCCTAGGGAATCTTATGATTCCTGGGTAGATACTGAAGGTCCGGTAAGGACGATCTTTCAAAGTAACAAAAAATGTTGTTGTTGCACTTGCCTCATTCTATTTCCATATGATGGTGATATTGTTCTCTCAACCTCATGTTGATGATGTTGTTATCTCAACCTCGTGTTGATGATGTTGTCTCAATCTCATGTTGATGATGTTGTTATCTCAACCTCGTGTTGGTGATTTTTTTATTTTAGCCTTGTGTTGACGATATTGATTGATTAAGCCTCGTGCTGTTGATGATGTTGTATCATCCTTATGCTGTTGATGATGCTACTTCAACTCCATGCTGAAGATGATGATGATGATGCTACTTCAACTCCATGCTGAAGATGATAATGATGATGCTACTTCAGCTCCATACTGAAGATGATAATGATGATGCTACTTTAGCTCCATGATGAATATGATAATGTTGATGCTACTTCAGCTCCATGCTGAAGATGATGATGATGATGCCACTTCAACTTTATGTTGATGACGATGATGATGCTGTTCCAGCTCCATGCTGTGAACGATGATGTTATTGATGATGAGAAAACTTTTGACGATTTATAGATGTGTTAGTCAGTGTTCTAGATGCCAATGATGTTGCTTCCCTCTCTCTCTCTCTCCTGATGATGTTGTATTGAGCTATGTCAGTATATTGCCATTCTTGTTAAGGGGGAGTGTTGAAATATTGTAATTGTGAAAAATATTCTAATTATAATTGAGTTATTATATTATAGATCAAATCCTCTTTTGTGGATTGATCATGTCGGGATTTGTATAATTCCAAATTCCCTTCTGTGGATTGGTCAAACCATAATTAAATGGTGTTGTTTGTAAAGTCGACCCCTATGGCTAATTAAAGTGGTTTTAACCACTAGTTGAAGAAGTCGGCCCAACTTGGTGAATAGACACAACCCTAGCGCCTCCCAACTAGTATAAATAAGAGAGGATGATGCCTAATTCTTTCACTCAACACATGCATGTCTTTTGGAGGTAGCTACAGTTACAAGAAGAGGGAGAGAGAGGCGCATTGACCAGTCTTGGATATTCTTGGTCGTTTGGTCTTTTATCTTGGCATTGTATTGGAAATCTATATTAAGGAAGTTTTTGCTGGGTTTTCTCCCCCATTAGGGTTTCCCAGGATAAAATGTTGTGTACCTTGTGATTGTGTTTCTCTTAGTGATCCTTCTTATGCTATTATTGTCTAGTAAATTGAAAGGAACTTAATAACAACTCTAAATTTAACCCTTAGTAATAAATTCAATTGTAACTACTTCCCACTTCCATTCCCGAATGGGCAATGGTTGTAGCAAACTAACTAGATTCCTATGTTCTGTCCTTACCTTTTGGCAATCTAGACATCTGGCTATGTAATTAACTACTTCCTTTTTCATCCCCGACCAAAAGTATTGGCTTCTTACTACGACAATTGTCTTATGATATACTGGGTGCCCAACATATGACACATTATGCATCTCCTTCAAAAATGAATTTTTCATCTTGCTGGAATTGGGCACATATACTTTTTCCTTGTACATGAGAATTCCATCCTCTTTCGGCTCATAATAATTTAATTTATCCTGAAAATTACCTTGCTGCAATGGTTCTTTTATTTTCACATAGTGTTGATATGAATTTGTTGCTGCAATAATTTTGTCTTTTAGATATGTCTTGTACATGCTGATGGTTGCAACATGCACTTCATGAGCTCTCCTGTTGAGTGCATCAACCACTTGATTTTCCTTGCCCTTTATATGATTAATTTCGAAGTCACATTCACTAAGAAATTCTAGCCATCTAGTTTTCCTAGCATCTAATGTTGGTTGTCCAAACAAATGCTTCAGACCATAGTGGTCTGTCCTTAGCTCAAATTTATTACCCATAAGGTAATGCCTCGACATTTTCAATGCATGTACAATCACTTATAACTCCAAGTCATGTGTAGCATAATTCCTCTCATGCTCTTTTAATTTTCTGGACTCATAACATAACACATGGTCCCTTTGATTGAGAACTCCACCGAGTCCTTCCTTGCATGGATCGATGCACACAAAAAGAACTTTGTTTTTATCTACAATATTAAAGATTGGTGCACTTGTCAATATTCCCTTCAACTGTTAAAAAATCTCTTCACACTTGGAATTCCATTCAAATTTCACTCTCTTCTTTTACAAGGAAGTGATTGGACTTGCAATATTTGAGAACCATTTTATGGATATTCGGTAATAACCGACAAGACCCATTAATGATCTGACCTCTGTCACATTCTTTGGCGCTATCCATCCTATAATGGCCTCTATCTTCTCAGGATAAAATTCTAACCCTGCTGCTGATATTATATGCCCCAAGTAGTGATTTTTCTTTTGATAAAAGATGCACTTACTTAGCTTAGCATACAATCTATGCTCTCTTAAAACTTGCAACACCATTATTAAATGCTGCTCATGTTCCTCTTCTGATTTAGAGTAGACAAGGATATCATTTAGGAACACAATTAAAAACATGTCCAGGTACTCCTTGAACACTCCATTAATCCAACAGATAAAGACTGTTGGGGAATTTGATAGCCCAAATGGCACTACCATGAATTCATAATGCCCATATCTTGTTCTAAATGTTGTTTTGCTGATGTCCTCTTCCTTTATCCTTACTTGATGATAGCCTGATCTCAAGTCAATATTTAAAAATATTCTAGCACCTTTCAACTGATCATACAAATCATCAATTATTGGCAAAGTATATTTGTTCTTTATTGTAACCTTGTTCAGTTGTTTGAATTCAATACATAACCTCAACGTTCCATCTTTCTTCTTGACAAAAAGAATCGGGGCACCCCAAGGAGAAACACTTGGGCATATATACCCCTTCTTTAACAACTCTTCAAGCTGCATCTGCAACTCCTTTAATTCTACTGTGTCCATTCTGTAAGGTGTCTTAGACACTGGGGAAACTCCTGGAACCAAATCAATAGAGAAATCAATGTCTCTCTTGGGTGGAAATCCTGTAATTTCTCTAAAAACATCTTTAAAATCCCTCAAGACCGGATGGTATTCATTGCTTTCCACTTTGTCTTTGGGTGCCTATTCTATATGGGCTGCAAAAATATGACATCCCTTTTAGAAACTCTTTTTCAGCTGCATAGATGAAATCTCTCTGACAACTACATCCATTGGAATGCATTGAATATTTCCTTGCTTCCCTTCTTCATAAAGACATGTGATTGTCTTGTTGTAACAATATAGGAAAACAAGGTGTTTTTCTAACAAATCCATGCCAATTAGACATATATGAACCCAACAATATGATGTTTACATCTACCTTTGTGATAAGTCCAATCATGTGTATCGAACAATCTTTAACCAAATCATTGATTTTCCTCTTAGCTCCCGTGGCTAACTAAACTAACCAAGATTTCTTATGCTTACTTATTTGCAAGTGAAATATTTCAACAATGTTAGCATTTATGTGACTATGGATAGCTCCAGAACCAATCAAAATTTCTATAGGTTGATTGTCAATATTACCTTCCACTTTGATCATGGGGGATTGATATCATGCCTACTTGTTGTCCAAGGCTGCATAAATCCTTGGAATGCTTCCTCCCATTTCTTTCATTGTTTCAACCTCTTGAGTGTTGTGGAAAATCCTCATTCTCTCTCCTTTGTGAGGGCAGCCCCTATATAAGTGATTTCCTTCACATTTCCAACATTGAATAGGCTGATGCCTTGGCCTTTTCCCAAATTAATATGTAGTCTTGTGCTCATTTTGGGATGACTAACCTTGCTGATTTGCTTGGGAGTTATTCTTGAACAAGGGTGGCTTAAAACCTTTTTTCCTTTGATCCCTTTTCTCTTTCATCTTGTCATTCCAATCTTTTGGAAAACTAGCCTTCCTTTTCTTTGTTCATAAACATGTCTTTCTCTCCTTATGGTTTCTTTGAAGGTCTTGGGTTTATCATATTGAATCTTGTCATTATAGAAGGAGGGTAACCCACTTAGAAACCTTTGGATTTTGACCTTCTCATCCTTGATGAATTCAACATACTTCAACAATTCAAAGAACCTTTTCTCATATTCCTCCATTGTCATGGCTCCCAACTTGAGTTCAAATAACTCTTTCATCTTTCTCTCATACTAATGCTTGGACAAATATTTCTCTTAGAAATATCCTTTGAACTGCCGCCATTAGATCCTTTTCTCATCGAGGTTCTTGGCTTGCTTAAATTGGTCCCATCACATGGTTTCCTTTCCTTGCAAGTGGTAGGTGGAAATTCTAGCTTCTACCTGAGAGGGGTAATAATGCAGCTGCAAATATTTCTTCATTTCCAATAGCCATGCCTCTTCCTCTTCTTCCTTCCTATGTTCACCATTTAAAGTAGGTGGCTTGATATCCCTAAGTTCACCTTGCAAGATGTATGCCTCATGCCTTATTCTTTACGTCTGAACATGAGACACACTTGGGCTACTCCCTAGCCCTGAACTTGCCTGAGTTATTCTTGTGGAATTCTTTGGAGAATGATTGCACTTGCTCATGCTTCTTGATTTCCTATCATTTCCATGATCATCCCTTTTGCTATGGGATCTAGATGCTCATACTTGTCTAGCTATAGCTGCTTGCTTGGTGCCAGAATCCTTGTTAACTTGCTTATGTAACATATTTAATCTCTAAAGTATATTTTCACAAGCCTTCGTAATCCTTTCACTATCATTCCTGTATCTCTACACTTCCCTATGCAAACTTCTCATAGTGACATGCTCTTGCATATCTCTTCTTCCATTTGACTATGTCTCCACATTCCCCATGATGACATGTAGACCTCTGATCTCTTCCTCATGGCTATAATATCCCTGAGCATATTCCATAACTCAAGTCCTCATATAAGAACTAAAGTTTCTGTTTGTACCTCTAATTCTGCAAGAAATGTGCATGTAGTAATTACTGTTAGAACATGCGTATTGTAAAACATTTCATTAATTAGAATACATGTTATTTACTCATCAATTTATGAAGGACACATTACATCAATTCACACTATGATTCCTTAGATGCATTCCTCTCTAAAATAACTTTCCAATGATTGTACTCATGCCCCAATCCGATCTCCAAGCTAAAGTTATGGCTTCCTGAAAAAGCCATTTTCACCACTTTTTGTGCATTTTCTCCACTAGTGCAATTTTGTTGAAATGCCAACTTCTGTCAACTGCAGAAGAAAATATGTCAAGAACTGGATAAAATTTTTCATGAGACATAATAATAACAACAAGGAATTCATAACAACTCTCAAAATTTGTGATCTACGGTCACTTTTCCTTCTTCGAAAATCTCAAAAATCCCCCAAAAGTGGCCTGAAATAGTGGATTTTGGCCTATTTCAGTGTCCCCATTCTAATCCCCATAGGATATATTAAGTTCCTTCAAATGTTATTTCTGTGTCCATATTTTGGACACTCGCTAAGAGTTTCGACTTAATCTGGGTTTCTGTCAATGATATGGACCCAGATCTTTAAAAACAACTATTTTGCAATTTCTTCCAAATCCAAGTAGAATTGGATAAGGGCCCTCTTTGGCGTGTTTTTATACCTCCTCTCTGTGGGAAAACCCCATAATTTTCATCCTAATCCGATGCATTTTTCTCTAGTTATGGACAAAATAAGAAAATGGCTCCAAACATAACAATTTTTCCTACATGCAATTTGCACCATCGATCTCAGGTCGGAAGAAATATAGAACATTGATCTACTCTCTATCAACCATCGACGACCAATGTTCTCCTTTGGCGCACACAATACTTCCCCAAACTAATAACCTAACCGTCGACCATCAGCCCAACTCCCCAACAACTGACTTGCACACAACTCCAAAATGACCGACCTAGTTGTCGGCTGTCAACGATCTTTGTTGGTGAATGGAACTCCCAACAACTTCGGTCAACACCCAACCATCGACCCATCAACAATCAATGATCCCCGATGGTTGTCGAAAACACTTCCTTAATTCGGCTGACCCAACCATCGACCATCGATCATCTCTGTTGGTTGACGTGGCATGACACATAGATGATGACTTTGCATGACACATCATCACCCTATATTCTCCATTGTCCATCGACCGATTCTCTTGGATGACTCAAACACTTTTCCAAATTTGGCCAACACCAAGCCATCGATGCATCGGTCATCAACAAATTCTCTTTCTTGATTCGAACATTTCACCAAAATCGGCTGACCTTTGACCATCGATGATGTTTTTTGGTGATTGAAAATACTTCAACGGATTTGGTCAACCCTCGACCATCGACGATCAAACATGCCCTATGGTTGACCCGAACTCTTCGTCATTTCGACCGATCTGTCCATCAATCATCGACAACTTCTCTTGGCAATTTCCAACACTTAGGAAATTTTCGACATTTATCTAATTGATCTAGACCGTCGATCTAATCCCTTTCACAACCCCCGATTTAATCCTAGACATTTATATCATCAACCTTTCAAATGGCCAAATCCTTATGGATTTTTTAAACTTATCATAATGAATCTTGGCCGTCAATCATGATATCAAACATGATCTCAACCATTGATTCTCCAAACTGCATGTAACTATATAGGTGGCCATTAAAACTCAAATTTTGGCCATTCCAGGTCGAATTTATGTTGATTATTACAATTTCATGAGACATCCTCCAGGACACGTTCTCCTCTGAGACTGAGTTGAGTCAACCTGTGAGAGAGCCCATGTGTTGGGTGTGCCCATGTGATGGGTGTGTCATTCCTCTCTGGACTGAGATGAGATGATGTGTGCCCCTATGTGGGGGTGAGGATGCCCATGAGATGGGTGTGTCGTTCCTCTATGGATTGAGATGAGACGATGTGTACCCCTATGTGGGGTGAAGGTGCCCATGCGATGGGTGCGCATTAGACTCTGGACTGATTTGTTATGACGTGTGGTCTCCTGCCTTGTGGACTCAGTTGAGTCAGGCTTGAGATGGTACTCCAGATGATTCTCCTGTGGACTCAATGAGATATAGATCTATTGAGTAGGATGTCCTTGTGGTTGAGCACAGGTGGACGTATCCCTAGTGGCTGAGCATTACTGGATGTGTGGATCCCTTGCTATATTTTCTGAGAGTAATATTTACATGTAACCCTAATTGTGATGTAAAGGGTATAGGTTGGCCCCACCATATGCGAAAGATAATTAATGTTTCTTGTAATAATTAATTATTTTATGATTTATTGAGGTTGGCCCTGTTGTGCCAATAGACACCACTTTTGGTCTGTCCAGTCTAGTATATGCTATTTCCCTATTGAGGAAACGCACACGTCACTTGTCATTTGGAAATTTCAGCAAGTACACTTCTAGGGATGAAGTGTGCACCTGTTGTGCCAATAGACACCACTTTTGGTCTGTCTAGTCTAGTATAAATAAAGGCGATTTCCCCATTGAGGAAACACACAAGTCACTTGTCATTTGGAAATTTCAGCAAGTACACTTCTAGGGATGAAGTGTGCACCTCTCTTGGGTGCAAGTTTCAAGGTAGTAGAGCACCCTCTTGTGTGCATTAGGGTTTCATGGTTGGAGGATCTTCTCTTGAGAATATAGCAAAGGATTGTTGGGTTTTTCTCCCTTGTTGAGAAGGGTTTTCCAAGGATATTTCTTCTGTTCTTGTGCATGGTTATTCTTCTTGTGATCTTGGTTATTGCAACACTTGTAAATTGTGTAGCTGTATTTGTTCATGGTTCAAGTAGATGCTAAAATGAAATGAAATAAACCTCATGCTTGATCCTAGCATAGTGAAAATTCAACATGGAATCAGAGCATAGATCTTGAAGAAACCATTGCACAATAATTAAAGCTAGCCATCCTCCTTTATGAAAATCTGTATGACCTTCTAAAGTTTCTGAGAAAAAGGTACGACCCTCCTTCTTTTTCAGTTTCAACACTTTATACTTTTACGTTGGGGCTAAAATTGGCATAGGAGAGTACAAACCCATTCAAAACACCTCCAAAGACTCTCAAAGTGAAATTCTGAGAATTTTGGATTTTTGACCCTAGGGTTTCGCAATTTTCTGCAAAAAATTCAGATTTAGGGTTTCAACAACTCATTGAAGGATCTTTTCAGTTCACTAGTTTTCTTCTGACTTTCAAGGCTTTTTGTTGGCAGTCATAATCCCAATGAAACCTAAGATTTATAGCCTAGATGTTAGGTTTCCTATCCGAGTTGGCAAGGGTTTGTGAAGCATTTGAAAATATGATGAACAAAACCTTGGTAGAAGATAGGCTTGATGGATCAAGCAACTTCAGTTCCTAGAAGTCAATACTTCATATCACCCTTGAAGAGGATGATCTATTGTGGGTGATACAAAAATCTTTACTAGAGACAACTATCGATGAAGAGAAGGAAGAAAGGAAGGAAGATGACGTCAAGTCAAGGAAGATAATCATCTACCCAATAATAGATCATCTCTTGCCTCATCTTGCAAACATGAAGACAACTTATAAAATGTATGAAGCATTGAAGAATATGTTTGAGAGTAACAACACCCTTAGAGCTCTTACATTAAAGGGTTAGCTTCAAAATATCAAGATGAAAAAAGGAGACACCATTGCTATCTTCTTCATGAATATGTTAGAGATCAGAGATCAACTAGGTGCCATTAGAGAAGTAATATCCGATAGAGAACTTGTTTTGACCACTCTCAATAATTTTCCAAAAAATTGGGAACCATTTCTTCAAAGTATCAGTGGTAGAGGAAAACTACCTACTTTTGATCGTCTATGGACATACAGTACCCAAGAAGAAATCAGACTCATAGCTAGAGGAGTGGAAGACTCCTCTCATGATTACAATCATGCTCTTGCACTTCATACAAAGAAAGGAGGACGAAATAAAAGAAACTTCAGGAAAACATTCAAAGACGAGAAGACTTCATCAACTTCAGGTTATGATCAGAGAAAAGACATGTCAAATATCTAGTGCTTCAGATGTGACAAGTATGGACACATTGTGAGAAATTTTCCTACCAGGAAGAGAGAAAGACAATATGCTTCCACTGCTAACATGGATCCAGACCCACCTCAGAAATATGGAGACATGAGAAATGAGGATTTCTTCCTCTAAAACCAAATACAAGAATGAGCGTGACTGTAGACTAGGGTAAGTTTTTGTACTCCTTTCCTTATTTGATTAACCTGTAGTTGCTTGCATTATGATAATGAAGGGTATTATCCCTGGTGTGGGAGCCCTCTTGTCTTGGACCATTATCCCTGGTACGGGAGTCCAAATTTTATCGGTTGATTATTATCCTAGTACAAGAGACCAGAAAGGTACTGTAGAGTCAGTAGAGGACTTGAGAACACATGAGATGCCTCCAAGTTAAGCAAATAGGAAGAGGAAGATATCTATCCTTCAGACTTCAAAGGGAGTCACTTGACTCAGAGGGATTCAAACTATTTGAGAAGAAGGAAGAGACAATACCTTCTCCCCTTCAACAGTTCAGAGGGAGACAACCATTGTTCCAATCAATCTAGTTGTTCCAGTTGATCCATTTGCTCAAGTATCCCGATACACCTCCATCCGTACTATCATTACATGAGCTGCATCCATGGGTTGGAAACTACATCAGATGGATGTAAAGACAAAATTTCTCAATGGTGAGATTGAGGAAGAAGTTTACATTGAGCAACCAGAAGGATTCATGATACACGACGAGAAATCTCATGTGTGCATGTTGAAGAAATCCATGTATGGACTGAAGCAGGCACCTCGTGCTTGGTATGAGAATATGGATGGATTCTTGATGAGTTTGGGCTTCAAAAAAAGTGTTATTGATGCAAATCTATATTATCACATTGTTGGTGACGAGTGCCTGATCTTGGTTCTGTATGTGGATGACTTATTCCTCACCAGTTTAGAAAGACTTATTGCTGAATGCAAGCAAGCATTGACTTATGAATTTGAGATGAAGGACCTAGGTATGATGCACTACTTCTTGGGACTAGAAGTATGGCAGAGGACTGATGAGATTTTTATGAGTCAAGGAAAATATACAGTGGAGATATTGAAGAAGTTCGGTATGATAGACTGGGAATTCATGCCTACATCGATGGTGATGGATTTGAAGAAAATGAACGATGCTTCTACTGATTCAGGCGAGACCGAAAACTGATTGGATCATTGATGTATCTGGTTAAAAACACACCAGATATATGCTAAGCAGTGAATGTACTTAGTTAGTTCATGAGTCAGCCGAGACAGACTCACTGGATAGCAACAAAACATTTGTTGAGATATCTACGAGGCACAATTGGATATGGCCTGAGATATGCCTCCAATGTAGACATGAGTTTGCAGGGATATACCGATGCATATTGGGCAGGGAGTGCAGTGGACCAGAATAGCACATCCGATTGTTGTTTTACCTTAGTGTCTGCCATGGTTTCCTGGTGCAAGAGGAAAAAGATCTCTGTGGCCTTGAGTACCATAGAAGTAGAGTATATAATGTTGAGTGTGGTAGTCCGTGAAGCAGTGTGGATTCACAAGCTCCTGACAGATTTATTTGATCATGAGATGGATTCTACCATTATTCATTGTGATAACCAAAGTTGTGTGAAGCTCTCTGATAGCCCTGTATTTCATGAATAATCGAAACACATTGAGATAAAATATCATTATATCATAGACATGGTGTAGAGGAAAGCAATACACATGTAATACCTTCCTACATGAGAAGATTGCAAATATATTCACCAAACCGCTTGCCAAGATGAATTTCGAGTACTTTCGTGAGAGACTTGGCCTGGTGGAGAATGCCTCACTAGCTGAGAGGGAGTGTTGATGATTACAACTTCGCGAGACATCCTCCAAGACACATTCTCCTCTGAGACTAAGTTGAGTTGACCTGTGAGAGAGCCCATGTGATGGGTGTGTCATTCCTCTCTAGACTGAGATGAGATGATGTGTGCCCCCATGTGGGGGTGAGGATTCCCATGAGATGGGTGTGTCGTTCCTCTATGGATTGATATGAGACGATGTGTACCCCTATGTCGGGTGAAGGTGCCCATGCGATGGGTGTGCGTCAGACTCTAGACTGAGTTGTTATGACATGTGGTCTCCTGTCTTGTGGAATCATTTGAGTCAGGCTTGAGATGGTACTCCAGATGATTCTCCCGTGGACTCAATGATATAGAGATCTATTAAGTAGGATGTCCTTGCGGTTGAGCATAGGTGGACGTGTCCCTAGTGGCTGAGCACTAGTGGATGTGTGGATCTCTTACTATATTGTCTGAGAGTAAGATTTACATGTAACCCTAATTGTGATGTAAAGGGTACAAGTCAGCCCCACCATATGTGAAAGATAATTAATGTTTATTGTAATAATTAATTATTTTCTGAGTTATTGAGGTCGGCCCTGTTGTGCCAATAGACAACACTTTTGGTCTATCCAGTCTAAATAAAGGTGATTTGCCCATTGAGGAAACACACAAGTCACTTGTCATTTGGAAATTTTAGCAAGTACATTTCTAGGGATGAAGTGTGCACCTCTCTTGGGTGCAAGTTTAAAGGTAGTAGAGAACCCTCTTGTATGCATTAGGGTTTCATGGTTGGAGGATCTTCTCTTGAGAATATAGCAAAGGATTGTTGGGTTTTTCTCCCTTGTTGAGAAGGGTTTTCCAAGGATATTTATTTTTTTCTTGTGCATGGTTATTCTTCTTGTGATCTTGGTTATTGCAACACTTGTAAATTGTGTAGCTGCATTTTTTCATGGTTCAAGTAAATGATAAAATGAAATAAACCTCATGCTTGATCCTAGAATAGTGAAAATTCAACATGGTATCAGAGCAAAGATCTTGAAGAACCCATTGCACAAGAATTAAATCCACCTGTCCTCCTTTCTGCAAATCCGTACGACCTTCTACGGTTTCTGAGAAAAAGGTACGACCCTCCCTCTTTTTCAGTTTCAACACTTTATACTTTGACGTTGGGGCTAAAATTGGCATAGGAGAGTACACACGCATTCAACACACCTCCAGAGACTCTCAGAGTGAAATTCCAAGAATTTTGGATTTTTGACCTTAGGGTTTCACAATGTTCCACAAAAAATTTAGATTTAGGGTTTCAATAGCTCATTGAAGGAGATTTTTAGTTCACCAATGTTCTTCTGAATTTCAAGGCTTATTGTTGGTAGTCATAAGCCCAATGAAACCTAATATTGCTAGCCTAGATGTTAGGTTTCCTAGCCGAGTTGGTAAGGGTTTGTGAAGCATTTGAAACTATGATGAACAAAACCTTGGTAGAATATAGGCTTGATGGATCAAGCAACTTCAGGTCTTGGAAGTCAAGACTTCATATCACCCTTGAAGAGGATGATCTATTGTGGGTGATACAAAAATCTTTACCAGAGACAAATATCGATGAAGAGAAGGAAGAAAGGAAGGAAGATGACGTCAAGGCAAGGAAGATAATATCTAATGAGTAAGAGATCATCTCCTACCTCATATTACAAACATGAAGACAACTTATGAAATGTATGAAGCATTGAAGAATATGTTTGAGAGTAACAACACCCTAAAAGCTATTACATTGAAGGGTCAGCTTCAAAATATGAAGATGACAAAAGGAGACACCGTTGCTATCTTATTCATGAAGATGTCAGAGATCAGAGATCAACTAGGTGCCATTAGAGAAATCGTATCAGACAGAGAACTTTTTTTGACCACTCTCAATAATCTTCCAAAAAATTGGGAACCATTTCTTCAAAGTATCAATGGTAGAGGAAAACTACCTACTTTTGATCGTCTATGGACATACAGTACCCAAGAAGAAATCAGACTCATAGCTAGAGGAGTGGAAGACTCCCCTCATGATGAAAATCATGCTCCTGCACTTCATACAAAGAAAGGAGGAAGAAATAAAAGAAACTTCAGGAAAACATTCAAAAATGAGAAGAATTCATCAGCTTCAGGTTATGATCAGAGAAAAGACATGTCAAAGATCCATTGTTTCAGATGTGACAAGTATGGACAGATTGTGAGAAATTTTCGTACCAGGAAGAGAGAAAGACAATATGCTTCCACTGCTGACATGGATCCAGACCCACTTCAGAAAGATGAAGACATGAGAAATGAGGATTTCTTCCTCTAAAACCAAATACAAGATTGAACATGACTGTAGACTAGGGTAAGTTTTTGTACTCCTTTCCTTATTTGATTAACCTGTAGTTGCTTGCATTCTAATAATGAAGGGTATTATCCTTTGTGTGGGATCCCTCTTGTCTTGGACCATTATCCCTGGTACGAAAGTTCAAATTTTATTGGTTGATTATTATCCTAGTACAAGAGACCAGAAAAGTACTGTAGAGTCAATAGAGGACTTGAGAAGACATGAGATGCCTCCAAGTTAAGAAAATAGGAAAAGGAAGATATCTATCCTTCAGACTTCAGAGGAAGTCACTTGACTCAGAGGGATTCAAACTGTTTGAGAAGAAGGAAGAGACAATACCTTCTCCCCTTCAATAGTTCAGAGGGAGACAACCATTTTTCCAGTCGATCCAGTTGTTCCAGTTGATCCATTTGCTCCAGTAGCCTGATCAACCTCCATCCGTACTATAATTACACTAGTTGCATCCATGGGTTGGAAAATACATCAGATGGATGTAAAGACAAAAATTCTCAATGGTGAGATTGAGGAAGAAGTTTACATCGAGAAACCAAAAGGATTCATGATACACGACAAGAAATCTCATGTGTGCATGTTGAAGAAATCCATGTATGGAATGAAGCAGGCACCTCATTCTTGGTATGAGAAGATGGATGGATTATTGATGAGTTTGGGCTTCAACAAAATTGTTGCTGATCCAAACCTATATTATCACATTGTTGGTGACGAGTGCCTGATCTTGGTCCTGTATGTGGATGACTTATTCCTCACCAGTTCAGAAAGACTTATTGCTGAATGCAAGCAAGCATTGACTTCTGAATTCGATATGAAGGACCTGGGTATGATGCACTACTTCTTGGGACTAGAAGTATGGCAGAGGATTGATGATATTTTTCTAAGTCAAGGAAAATATACGGTGGATATATTGAAGAAGTTCGGTATGATAGACTGGAAATCCATGCCTACACCGATGGTGATGGATTTGAAGAAAATGAACGATGCTTCTACTGATTCAGGCGAGACCGACAACTGATTGGATCATTTATGTATCTGGTTAACACCCGACTTGATATATGCTATGCAGTGAATGTACTTAGTTAGTTCATGAGTCAGCCAAGACAGACTCACTAGATAGCAACAAAACATGTATTGAGATATCTATGAGGCACAGTTGGATATGGCCTGAGATATGCCTCCAATGTAGACATGAGTTTGTAGGGATACGCCGATGCAGATTCGGCAGGGAGCATTCTGGACCGGGAGAGCACATCCGATTGTTGTTTTACCTTGGTGTCTGCCATGGTTTTATGGTGTAGCAGGAAAAATATCTGTGGCCTTGAGTACCACAAAAGTAGAGTATATAGCGTTGAGTGTGGCAGTTTGTGAAGCAATGTGGATTCACAAGCTCCTGGAAGATTTATTTGATCATGAGATGGATTCTACCATTATTCATTGTGATAACCAAAGATGCATGAAGCTCTTTGAGAACCCCGTGTTTCATGATAAATCGAAACACATTGAGATAAAATATCATTATATCATAGACATGGTGCATAGGAAAACAATACACATGTAGTACCTTCCTACACATGATAAGATTGCAAATATCTTCACCAAACTGCTTGCCAAGACGAATTTCGAGTACTTCCATGAGAGAATTGGCCTGGTGGAGAATGCCTCCTTAGTTGGGAGGGAGTGTTGATGATTATAACTTTGTGAGACATCCTCCAGGACATGTTCTCCTCCGAGACCGAGTTGAGTCGACCTGTGAGAGAGACCATGTGTTGGGTGTACCCATGTGATGGGTGTGTCGTTCCTCTCTGGAATAAGATGAGATGATGTGTGCCCCTGTGTGGGGGTGAGGATGCCCATGAGATGGGTGTATCATTCCTCTCTGGATTCAGATGAGACGATGTGTACCCCTGTGTGGGGGGAAGGTGCCCATGCGATGGGTGTGCGTCAGACTCTAGACTGAGTTTTTATGATGTGTGGTCTCTTGCCTTGTGGAATCAGTTGAGTCAGGCTTGAGATGGTACTCCAGATGATTCTCCTGTGGACACAATGAGATAGAGATATTTTGAGTAGGACGTCCCTATGGCTGAGCACAGGTGGACGTGTCCCTAGTGGTTGAGCATTAGTGGATGTGTGGATCCCTTGCTATATTGTCTAAGAGTAATATTTACCTGTAACCCTAATTGTGATGTAAAGGGTACAGGTTAGCCCTGTTAGAATATAGAATATGGTGTGCTCGTTTTACCATTGACGATACCCTCGTCACCCAACCACAGGCCGAAGCCTCCCTTCGAGCACCTTAACCTTGACTTGAGAATTTCTCCGGAAGCAAACCCTAGGCTAGATAGCCAAACAAAGAGTAGCACATCAATCCTCAAGGATAACACATCACAAAAGATTGACAAGATGTTCCAAACCCTAGCCAAGAGATATCCAAGCCAATACTGAAACTAGTTGCTGCTGCAGCTGCA
>ML777177.1:346307-373972 GCA_009831015.1 Picea engelmannii
AATAAGGTGGATGTAAGAAGACCTAATAGAAGCTTCCGCTTCTAGAAGGATCTTCCTCTAGATGCTTCTCTTAATAGACATATTTAGTATAAATAAGGGGCGAGGGTATGTGAACCCTAGCTGGGAGATTATTGTAACAGAGCGCTACTCGACTGGAGGTTGCCCCCTCGAAGAGGCCTGTGAACATTGCTATCTGAATCAAAGTGTTGTTTCTGTTGCTATCTAGTATATCATTTCTGTGTATTGTGAAGATTATGATGGATATTTTACTGTTATTCTGTCATTTCTAGCATTTCATTTCTGTTCTGCATATTTTAAATATCTGGTATCATGCATCCTTACAAAGTAGGATGTTATGCCGTCGTCATCATTCATCTTCATGTCACAGAGCTCATTCTTCAGACTCATAACTTGTCCAATGTTTCTGACTGAGAAGAGATTCGTTAGAGCATCGTACATCTTCTTCGATGAGTCAAGATGGGATATGTAGGGTATCAAGTGGTCTTTTATGGAATCCACTATGATACTCATGGCATTGATGTCAATGTCTTTGAACTTCTCCATAGCTGCAACGTTCTGCGGTTCCTTCTCTTCTCCTTCTTTAAACTCCGGCTTCACGATCTTTCCTTTCACAATATCCAACACTTTATTTTTAGCAAGGATGAGGTCAATCCTTGTCTTCCATGCTCTGAAGTTAGAGGCTCCATCTAGCTTGTTCTCAGACTTCATAGAATTCGTCATGGGTTGCTTGACTTGGTCAAACCCTAGATTTGACCAGAAATTCAAACTTCACGTCTTGGCCTTCTGAGAGTACCAGGAGATGCGCTGGGCTAGGGCACACTGATCTCTCCGGAGATTAGGTCAATCTCGTCACTTAAGGTGCCTCAACAAGAGGTTTAGGGTTTCTGCAACTGCTTATGCTGGTAACCCTAGCTACAGTGCTTTTGGAAGCTGCTCCTGCTAGTAACCCTAGCGGTAGTTCCTCAACGAGCTCAATATCTAGCGGCTATGTTTCCTTCCAGCGTTTTAGGCTGACTGAAGGGGTGTGGGCCCATAAATTGTTAGAATATAGAAGATGGTGTGCTCGTTTTACCATTGACGATACCCTCGTCACCCAACCACAGGCCAAAGTCTCCCTCCGAGCACCTTAACCTTAACCTGAGAATTTCTCCGGAAGCAAACCCTAGGCTAGATAGCCAAACAAAGAGTATCACATCAATCCCCAAGGATAGCGCATCACAAAAGACTGATAATATGTTCCAAACCCTAGCCAAGAGATATCCAAGCCAATACTGAAACTAGTTGCTGCTGCAGCTGCAGTTGCAACCCTCCTCCAAACCTGCGCACCAACTATAATTGCAGTGTGCACCAATTGGGAAAACTGCAGTCCTGAGATGTGTCAAATGAGAACTGGTGCCGTGTATTTATAGTAATCCTTCCAGTTTACTGGGGCCGACTTCTTTTTCTGGGTATGTGTCTGTTCAGTATATTATTATTAATTCTGGCCAACTTCTTCTCTTGGAGGCTAATAGCCTAATATAAATTTTCTTCTTGAGCCGACAAGGCTTCTAGGGTTATTAGTCAACTCATTAGGGTTTCTCTTGATTTCCGAAGTCTTCTATTCTTGTCAGGTTCACACATGGGGGTAAATACCTCCCGCAACTACCATAATTTTAACAGGCCCCACCATATGTGAAATATAATTAATGTTTATTGTAATAATTAATTATTTTTCGAGTTATTGAGGTCAACCCTGTTGTGCTAATAGACACCACTTTGTGTCTGTCCAATCTAGTATAAATAAAGGTGATTTCCCCATTGAGGAAACATGGGCACATGTTTCAAGGTAGCACAACACCCTCTTGTGTGCATTAGGGTTTCATGGTTGGAGTATCTTCTCTTGAGAATATAGCTAATGATTGTTGGGTTTTTCTCCCTTATTGAGAAGGGTTTTCCAAGGATATTTCTTGTGTTCTTGTGCATGGTTATTCTTCTTGTGATCTTGGTTATTGCAACACTTGTAAATTGTGTAGTTGTATTTGTTCATGGTTCAAGTAAATGCTAAAATGAAATAAACCTCATGCTTGAGCCTAACATAGTGAAAATTCAAAAATTTCGATCTGCAACTTCACCTCTCTACTACATTAACCCTCTCAAATCCACCGAAGTCAATAAAACTCAGATATCACTCACAAAATTGGGGATTTCTCTCTAAAATATTTGTTTTTTCCCCAAACTCGCCATAAACAAAATATGCAATGAAAAATTTCATGAATTCACAACCATCTTGGCCCATATAAGCTCAGTGTTTGAACCAGAGGCTCTGATACCATAATGTAACATCCCCCAACCCATATGAGGGACATTATGGTGCATAATACACATGAAAATTAAAATTTCTACTAACTAAATTGATTCACTTACAATTAACTAATTCCTTGTAGCTTTCAACTACGAATTAAAACAGATTTAGATATTGTCTACAACCATAAAATAGATGCATCTAGAACGTGTTATTAATCAACATGAAATGCAACTAAACAACTCCTTACAACAACATATAAATCATTCTGATTTACAAAGATCATGCACAACAATTAATCTCATAATACAACAAAAACAAGATAAAACAATTATCTTTAAACAAGAATTGTGCAATCATCTGCTTGGGATGGATGTTTCACCCAACCATAGATCAAATCTTTCAATTATCAGCAACCAGTCATCCCCAAGATGAGGCTAGTAATCCACAAAAGAGGGTGGTCTCTTACAATCCACTCACAACTCATAAACTCACAACCCAACTAATATTCTCCTAAAACTATCCCGATTTTCCTCCAACTCTCTTCCTCTTGACCTACCCAACCCAAGGAATATACTCCTTCACTGATCTTAGTCCCTCAGACATCCCATTTATTTATCATGGTCTCTCTGGCATAGGTAACCAAGAATCTCTCAACTGGTAACTGAAGGGAACTTTCTGATAGGAAAACTATCAACCAACCAACAACAAACAATTGTTGATTTAGTGCAACTCACACCTGAGTTCACTCTTCAAGAATGACAACCTGGATCTTCAATTTCCATATCTAAATATACTCCAATACGCTCTAGCTTGCTCTAGAATTCTCCCTCCATGGATGGACCAACTTCAATCTCTGTTTCTTCCTCTCTACTTACTCCTCATGCACCAAAACTCAATGTGTAAGACTTTTGTCCCCACCCATACAAATTTCCTCCCTTTGGATTTCCTTTCTTGACTCACACTCTTCCCCAAGTTGATTGTACTCAACCCCCATGTGCCTAATAAATTTGGGATGTGACCAATCACACCCACCCTCTTACATTTATTCAATGATTGGCTTTGGGAACACTCAATCAAGAATTGGAAGGCTCATATAAAATTAGTAAGTTTAAGAAAATGGGTTAGATTAATATACATGGGTATTTCCCCCTTGGACCCCTTTTGGCCATTATCCTAGACACTCCCCTCTCTTGTGGATTAATTCAACCCCCATCTCTTGTCCATGTCCCCTTAACAATTGGCATCACGTTTTATTAATAAAACAAGAAAATACAATTCACATATTACATCGCTTGGCCATAGCCACATATTATATCTACGTAAGCATTAATTAAACTGAGATTACAGTGGGGATATTACATATATCAAAGTTAAATCCATTAAATTTTTGTAGAGGAATTTCCATTATGAACAAAAACTGATAATAAAATTTCTTATGTATTTCAATAATAAAGACTTTGGTTTTTAGAAATTTCAAGACTAAAGAATAACTTTTTAAATGTTGTTTGACCAATTGTTGTCTCTGAATCTATGCTCTATGTCACTAGGCCACTTAGGCTATGAATCTATACTCTTTCCAAAATGCAACTTAGTGTATGAATGTGGACTCTCTTCAAAATGGAAACTTAGGGCATGAATATGGAATTTGTGATTTCTTCAAAATGAATTTTGGGTTGTCCTCTGCAGTTTGTCAAGCTAAAAGAACACAAACTCTATCGCTATACCATGTGTTGAACTAAGGCTCCTCACTATCTTCTACAATGTGTCAAGTTGCAAGTACACAAACTATGTTATCCTAGAGGCTCTCTTTGATTTGATGATCTACGACTTTCTCCTCTCTCTAATACATAAACTCTCTTCTCTATATGATGGCTCAACTCCTTCCTTGATACAAGGACTCCTATATTTTCATTACAGTGTCTCAATTCCTTCAATACGATGGGATAGATGATATCGAAGATTTTCTTTGGCATCTTGTGGCAACTTTTCTATTTGTGTCTTGTAGCAACTCCCTTTGTCATTGAATCAAAGTTCATCAAATTGAATAAACCAATTCGACAGTGGCTTCCTTTCAATTTTTGAATGGATTTATCTCATTGTGGCTTCATTTCCTTGCTATGAATCCTTTGTCTCCTTTCAATTCTAAATCCTTTCCTCTCACGACAACACAAATTCCCTCTCACACCTACATGACTTTGATCCAATTTAAGATGATTTATCCATGTCAAGACACACACTTTTACATAACTTTTAACTTCTTCACAAATAATGGACTCCAATATTTCCAAGCTAATAGGGTTGAGATGACTCTAATACTATGTTATGAAATTAACTGTGATACACAAGAAATAGTAATGAAAGTTACAAAAACCAATAACTTTATTAATGGTGGAGTTTTTGAATAAACTGACTTAAATTCTCTTTCAATTGGTTTGTAGGTAGTTATATGACCTAATTGCCTTTTCTTTAATGATATCTATTAAACTAATGTTAAAACCACTTATGTGACTTTATTGCATTTCATTACATTAAGTCATATTGAAATATCAATTGGAAGGTCCCATTTCCCCAACATAATTTCCTTGAGCAATGCTAGAGTCATAAAAGTGTGTTTTTATCTTTATCATTATGCAAATCAGCTATTGAAATAAGTTTTCCCACCATTATAACCACATAGGAGAGCCACACTAAGCACTAGTTACACCATTATACTCTAACAAAAAGGATACAAAGAGATCAATTTGGGGGGCAAGAGGGAACACTCATAGGGGCAAGGTCAAGTGAGTATAGTAGCTTGCAACAAAAATTGCATAGCAAGGTCCAAAAGATCAAGACAAAAGAAAAGAGCCTCCAATAATCTAGTTGGGAGCAAAAAAAAAACTGTTTAGGCAAGGATGATGCTACTTAAAAAAGAGGAGGATGATGAGAAATATTGTGCACCCAAGGGAGGTGGGAGGGGAAAAATCCCCAAATGACAAGGAAAAAGAGGGCCTCTTTCCCAAGAGGATCCAACACTAACTCAAGGTAGTATAAATAGGCTTGAGGAGATACTAAAGGGATCACCAATGGAAAAGGGTTACTTAGGAGATAAGGAGGATCCATCATTAAAAAGAGAGGGTAAAGGAACAATGAAAGGAAAGACAAGAATTCTCCCGCAAAAAAATAGGCGAGAATTCTCCCACAAAAAGAATAGAGGAAGGGAGAAAGAAGTGACATTTGCTAAGAATAAATTTAAGCCATCAATATTTTTTTTAATCCATGAGGAACTACCAAAATGATGAACTAGCTTGGGACATGATGTGAGGTCATGGTGGAGTTACCAAAAATGTAAGAGATATTTTCATAGACAAACCACATGCCCCACCCTAAATGAATTGTATAACTCGAGAGCTAGATTGATCTACATAGGGTCCAAGGTTAATATTGTCCAAAATGATCCAATACAAACTCAAGAGAGAAACTATGGAGGCTTGAGGAGATACTGGAGGTTTTCACCAATGAAAAAGGCCTAATTAGGAGACACCGGGGGGAGGGGGGGGCATCGTTGAAAAAAAGGGGAGGGTAAAGAAACTAGGAAGGGAAAAAGGAGGAAGGGGGGGCGGAGTTGGTGGGGGGGAGGCACAATTATCCCATGAAAGGAAAATAAAAATGAGGGAAGAACAATTTTTTTTCAAGGAATACTAAATCCAACTCACTAATAATTGGTTTAACCAACAAGGAACCACCAAAATAATGAACTAGATTGGGACTCAATGTGGGGTCAGATTGGAATAACAAAAAATGTAACACATTTCAATAAATAAAATATACATACCATGCCAAACAAGGTGGATGACTCGAGAGATCGCTTAGTCCCCATAGGGTCCAAGTCTAAGATTGGGAAAAGGAAAAGAGAGGCCAAACATAGAAAATTTAATAATCTAGGTTGTTGGAATCATGTGTTGTAGTGTATTTAGAACTTCATGTTTTGCATATGCCATTGAAATATTTCATTTATCTAATTCATTTCACGTGAACCTACTTAGCTTGCACAAACTAGTGAATGAAAGTAAGAAAGTGAGAAATATGGAAAATAATTATCCCCTCAACCCATTGTCTATGGTGAGATTAGTTGCTATATAGTTTCCTACAAGTTCATTGATTTCCCTTTGCAAAATATAAAGGATTGAGAAATTAAATTGAGAAAGGGAGGGATGGCAGTAGACACACTTAAGTAAGAGATAAATGACTTAAATAGTAGGCACACATAAAATAAATTAAAGAGAAGGGAAGGAACACACTGTGCATTTTTGTGTGTGACATAAATCCCCAAAACAAGGTGAATCTCTATAAACTCCAAAAACTATTGCAAATATATGTTATCAACAAGAAAACACAGTAAAATGAAATCCTCGATCTAAGATAAAGCAAAGCAAATAATAGGAATTCTCAAAGTGCCATCCAAATCGAAGGCATGGAAGCTCCATCCTGTATTGTGCTAATCCTTCTTTTTTGGCTGCTAGAGGCAAGTCTAGTGTTCTCCCTGCACCTTGCTACAAGCTAAGAAGAATGAGGCTAAGAGAAGAAGGTGGAAATGGGAGGTGGGGGAAGAAGAGGTGCAAGCAAGAGGTGATGCGAGACAAAGTATATGGAGAGTGAAAGGATCATTGAAATGGTGTAAAGATGTTAAGTTTCAAACCATGAACAAGGGGGTAAGGTTGATAGCTCTAATTGAACTTCAATGAATATAAGATTCTCACTATTATGTCAAGAAACCATGGGAATGGTACTAAGAAAATGGTGGAGAATGTGGATTCTTCTATGAAAATATCCTTGGCTAAAGGTGCCAAATGTTGTGATGGGAGTTACCAAGCCACTTCTTCGCTCCCATACCTACAAAATAAAGTGAGGGGGAAAAGTAGAGGGGTCATGGATGTCTAAGGAAATTGGAAAAAATCCAAAAAAGAAAAAGAGAGGATCAAGGTCTCCAAGAATGAAGAAAAAAATCCATGAACAAGGATTAAAAATCTAACAGAAAGTAGGCAAAGTGTTTGTAAAGTACCTGACCACCCCTGTGCCCACTAGGATGGTGGAGCACTGGAAATTTTCACCAATTTCCCTTAAATTTCACACATTAACAACTATGATACCAATTTATATATTATGCCATGTCATATGATACAATTGTGCAGGCTATTACATAATCCACATTGAAAATTCAAAAAATATATGCACAACAATTCATTAATACACAACATTTAAATACATAATACACACAATAAAATAACAAATAAGCACATATAAACAATACTTATCTTTTATAGTGAATTACACAACTAATTCAAACGTCAAACATTCCTCCTAGCCATAGGATTTGTTACACCAAGTCTTTCCACAATAGGTGCTATGGGGAAATCCCCCCTAAATTAGGTCTAAGGAATAAGCAAAGAGATAACTCCCTTACAAGTTTGAACTACCTCTAATCTACCCCAAAACCATCTAGACTAAGTGATAATGAAAAGAGGGAAGAGAGGGTTAATGAATGCACCTTCAATACTCACGGTGGTGTAGACCTCTTCCGCTTGTCGCTGCCTCCTAGATCATAGATATCCTCCCAAAGCTGCCCTGCAAGGGGTATACAATGAAAAAAAATATACAATCTCTAATGATTACTTTAAAAGCCTAAATATAGATATAAATTCTCAAATTAACAAGAACATGTAAACATAGGGTTTTGGGACAAAGATAATCTCTTTTATTCAAATTCAAGATAAAAAAGGTTACAACCTTTGTCGGCGACCGCTCTACAAACCAAGTCCAGGCTCCTCTGTGGTGGCTCCAAGTGCATCAATCCCACATTAGATTCTCACAACCAACATACCATCAAGGGAAGGAGGAAGGGTTTCATAGGGAGAATGACTGAAGGGGAAAGCTGAGGCTAAAACTCAGAGCAAGATGCAAATCTTGGGCAATGAAAGGGAAGGGATTTTGGTAGAGTTTTCTTATTCTCTTGTTCATGTGTCTAAATGAATCCACAAGACCTCTTTTTATATGATAAAAATATGGTTATTCGGTTTGGGGATGGGATACAAGGGGTAAAATGGTTAGGAAACCATCCCTATCCCGTAAACTCCACCGAATTCCTAACAATTTTATATTTTTTGCAAATTTTGGAGGTAAACTCGGGCTAACTAGCATGAAGCACGTGTGTGTACATGAACTATTAGTGGATTAGGGCACGTACACTATCCAAAAATTGGTTTTTTAAAAGGAAGCCTCAGTAATATTTTTGGCAAAGTATACAAATGGATGGGCCAATGTCTTGGATGCACATATGTGGCATTTTTGGACTATAACAATAGGCCACCGCTGAGCCGGGGCTATGACTCCACAAGGACTAATGAACACTCTCTCAACCTAAATTTCCACAACTATCATAAGCTATTAACCCTTTCAACCTTCCCAATCACCAACTGTCTTCCCCCCTTCAATTTGCACAACCCAAAGAGTGGATCTCCTTCTTTGCAATGCAGTCCCTCAGGATATCACACCCCTTTCCAAGCTCCAACACAAACTAGCCAGGAAAATATCAATGCTGGGATATACATGGATTCTCAATTGCAACTTTCACAACAAAATTACAATTCAACCCCCATTACATACTTGACTCCATTCCTCTTGCAATTCATACTAGGATAGAGTGAAGGTAGGAATGAATGAATGAATGATAGAATTCTTCAAATTCAAGGAATAAGTATTCATATTTTTAACATGCCACTTGGAAATCAAGGAAGTATTCCTCGACTACTTTTGCATGCATTTCAAGGTTGATATTCCTTTTATATAATCCAAGGTAAGGACTTTGGGTTGTAATAAAATATTATAATATTTCTAGCTTTGACCCTGTTATCACACAATATGTAGTTTGAGAAAAGCCCAACCCAATCCACGTAAGTATGACAACTACGGGAGTACCTACCCACTGTCACATTAGATAGACACTCCCATCGCTTTAGTGATAATGATATCACCACAAGGGGATAATCCCGGTGACCCTAGGGGGATTGAGATGTAAAATGAGATGATGATCAATGAACACCCCTATAGGTCAATATTGGAGAATGAATAAGGCTTAAGAATGAGTCTTGTAGATGGAGAGTTCCAAGGGTTATGTACCTGCAAAACAATTTTAACCCTGCTTGGAACAAGAAAAATGATAGATATACAAGCATTAAATAAATGGGGATCAAGAAAGAAGCCTTGGTGTCCCAAATTGCAGCAATTTGGAAATATATATATGAGCAACAAATGATAACAATAGCTGCAAATCTAACCATCAAAAATCAAGTGCAAGATGTTGGAAATAAAACTAGTAATAACTAGTTGAAATTCCAATGATTTAGCCAAGATTTTGATGATATTTAGGGCTGATTATTAAGTGTTATCAACAAGTTATTATGACAGCCAAGTGTCTGTAGAAAAAAATTTCTAAAACATAAATATCTACCACAAAAATCAACAAGTAAATTGCCCAACAATTAGCCAATAACGAGTAGAACAATAACCAAGGTTTATAAGTGAATTTCAGCGGTAGATTAGAGAGAAATGAGTGAGGAAATAATGATTTTGCAGCAGATCTAATGGTTGTAGAATTAATTTGTAACAACAAAGAGAATCACTTGGATAAATTAGATGCCCTTAGGGCACAAACAAGCTTATAGAATGAAGAATAAATTCCAACTTGAACAATTGCAATATCTCTAATTTCCACGTATACTAATGCAATGATTTTATATCTCCAATGCAAAAAGACTAGTGCCTTGCCAATTAGGTTATGGAGTCTCTTGTGTAAGAGATAGGGTTTTTCACTTGTCTAGGGGTGTAATCCTTTTTAGTCCCTATAGCAAACAAAACGTAGCATGGTAAATCCAAGAGGGTGTAAGCCTTTTTACTCCTCCTAGCAACCTTTGTAAAGTAGCTTATTCAAAATAATAATGATAGATCTTAGTGGAGGATGTTTTCCTTTATACTCCTCCAAGGGTTTAGAAAAATATAGCTTGAAACAATAAGAGAAAGACACAATTAATGCAGAGATTCCTTACTAATTCTAAGAAAAAACATGAAGAAACTCTCTTTTACCAAGAAGATTACACCACAATAGCAAGAACAAGACATCCAAGAGATCACGCCTAGATTTGTTCACCAAAAGACAAGTACTAGCATCCACAAAAGAGGTTCAAGAGAGAGATAGAGCTAAATTCCTAAGTAGGGCGAAAATTTCAGCCATACAATATGCAATTCTTAAGAAGTGAGTTATGATCCAAATGACAAAGGGGTGTGTTTCCGTCCTTATACACACTTGCAAATGTGGACTAATTCTTAATCCACTTAGTGTGCCCTTGGAGGCACAATGCCTAAGTTGAAGCCCACTGTCACCTCGACTTGAACTTCTTCCGTCTAGGCTTACTCCTAGGGAAGCCAAGGGGGGTAGACCCTAGTTACTATGTGAGTTAAGAGATTATGTCTAGGAGTTGATTTTAATTGATTAAAGGTCTAGGGGGATCGAGCCTATATGAGAGTCAACAATGAAAATGCAATATTTCAATGAGAAGCAACCCTTTTACTAAGTCAACTAAGACTAGTGCCTAAGGTTGGGTAATGGGGTCAACTAAAGTTACAAAGAGATTAGACTTTACAAAAGATTACAATTAGATACAAAAGAATTACTTTACACAACAATTGAATAAATAAATGATACAATTATTTATACAAAGAATATAAATAATACTAAATATACAACAATATATAACTATGAAAAAGAAAGGAAAGAAAACACTAAGTTGACTTGATTTGTGCAGAAAAAGAAAAGAGTACTCAAGAGATAATCACCACAACACAACAAGCCACCAACCCAAACAATGAAGTGCCTCCACAAGATGCACAACTTCAAGGGGTTATCTTCAATGGCATCAACACAACAACAAACCCAAACAAGAAGTGCCTCCACAAGATGCGCAACTTCAAGGGGTGAAAGATAAAGCAAGTAAAAGCTTCCATGAGAAAGAGATGCACAACTACTAGTTAATCATCCACAAGTGCTCAATTAAAATTGCATGTAAAGTAACTTAAGTAAAACGCTTGCAAAAGTTAAAGAGCATAACCTATCAAAAGATTAAGAAATTATACCAAGTTGAGGTGGATTAAGTTTTAAGATTGATTAAGTTGATTAAGTTAAAGCGTGAATCCTAAAACTATGTGACTTCCCTAGAACTCTCCTCGGTTATACCAAAAAGACTGCTGGGTGCTCAAGAAGTGATGCAAACAAGGCCACACCCTAGCTCCACAGGTCAATCCGAGAACAAAAGTACTCCACAAGGGGGAAACCTAGTGCCGTGAGACCATCCCTGATCTAGCACCTCCTGCTTCTTCCTTAGGTTCCTTTTTTGATGGAAAAGTTGAGACAATTAAAGGTGCTCTAATTAACTAGATAGATTGAAATCCTATGGATCTAAGGTAAATTGAGCCTTAAGAATTATTGAGTTAAGTTGGGTTAAGTGCTTGGAAGTAAAGTAAAGTAAATTACTTAAACTTGAAAGAGATTAAGTGATTGAACTTGAAAGCAAAGTAAGTACTTGGAAATAAAATAATTGCTTAAAAAAAACACAAGTTACTATGCCTCCACGGCTTAAGCAATGAAATGAAAAGAGCTTCCAAGATCTAAAGACATCACATGAAACACAAGCACTAGAAGCAATAAACCACCACTAAATTCCTAGCCTTACGATATATGATGGTTGGCTTGGGCAAACTCTTTCCTAGGTGTAGGAAAACAATAAAGAATAAAAGAACTTGAAAGGAAACTAATCCTAGCCACACAACCTTGTCTTAAGGACACATGGACAAACTAGAAATGAAAAACAATGCTGAAAATAAAACTAATTAACTAGTCTTACGATATAGGATGGTTGGCTTGGCCAAACTATTTCCTAGGTGCAGGCAAACTAGAAATTAAAAACATAGGAATTTTAATTTTCTTGAGAAATGCAATCCCTAGAGACTCTATTGGGCTTGCTTACAACTTGAGAAAGGAGAAGAAGAAGGGGGTATTCAACACCCTTGCTTAAGAGGAGTTTAGTTGACTTTAAATGGCCCCAAATGGGATGTTCCTCCATGTTTATGTCACAAACCTGCAAAAAACCAACAAGTAAAACTTGCTGGAAAAGCTGTAGAAATGACAAAAAATCTACAAACAATTATGTTAGTGGAAACCATAAATTTATAATATAAAACCAACAGTATATACATTCATTTTTGGTCTATTTCAGAACACAAATTCACCAAAATATATAGGAATATGAACAAAAAAGTAGAAAATAAAATATTAGAGGTTTTATGTGGATGATGAGGAAGATTTCCAGATCTGAAATTTATCTTCAAAACCCTTAGGTGACCTGCAAATTTCTTGAAACAATGCTACATAAAAGAGAAATGGGTGAACACATACATGTAATAAAACAAAATACTTTGTTAAATCTACAAGATATACTCACTAGATCTATGATAATACTACCAAAAGATCTACCCAAACAAAATACTTTGCTTGGGATTCCTACTCTAGATCTACAACAAATGAAATCAATAAATAACTAGAACAAAATCACCTAATTAAACAATATGGCACCAAGAAGACTCTTCACTCCATGTATCCTCCAAAGATTTCTTGTATTAGAAGCAAGCTAAGACAAATACTTGCCCAAGCTTGAGAAAAGAAAGAGAGAGCAAGAAGAATGAGAGAGAAGAGTGGGAGAGAGTGGAGAGGAGAGGACACAAATGGGTAGAGTAACCTTGCACTGAGATAGATCATGTGTGAAATGAGGGAAGGGAGGCCTTTATTTATACTTGGGAGCCAAAAGTTACCCCTCTTGGATGAGTTATAAGTGTCACACATCCAAGAGAAATAGACAAAGTCAAGTAAGAGTCACTTTTAGGGTTTTGGTAAGTGAGTGAGGGGGTGAGGTGTAAAGGGGGAAAACACCTTTTCCTATAGTCAAACATTAAGTTAGACACCAAGGAGGGCGAATTTAGGGTTTAGGTGGCTTTTTTCACTTAAACTTTTTAATTCTCACATGTCAATTAGCTAGGGAACACCACTTTAAGTTGTTGGATAGGAAAGGGGGGTATTTTAAGTGGAAAATTACTTTTCCAACTTAGGAAAAAGGTTAGGAAACCTTTCCCACTTTCTCTCAAACCTTTTTGCTTCATTATTACAAAAAATTGACATTTTGACTTTGTCAATTAAGCACTTAAATTACTATTTTAGACAGACTTGGACTCCTCATGGACAAACACTTAGTAAAACTTGTCCAATTGAGCTGAAACTTGGCCCAAGGGTGTAGGGGGTTTCATTCCATTTCTTTTGAGGACAAATATCCCTATCAAAATCCCGAGGACCTAGTTTTTACAATTTTTATCAAAAATTAATTAAAATTACCATTAATTAGGTAATTTAAAAAAAAATAAAAAAATACCTTAGACTCGACAAAATTCCACAAGACTCTAGGAGATGTCTAACATGGTCATTTACAATATTCCTAGACACTATATACCATACTTCTCATCTATTAAAATTCCTTTCACCACTTTGGAGGATTATTGTGGGAGTAAAAAACTCAAGGGAAATTAATAAGGTTGGTTAGGCCAAATTAATAACCCAAGGAAAAAAAACACTCGATGAAAGGGAATCATATAATGATAAATTCCTAGGCAACCAACCTAAACTATGATCCAGGTAGACCCATTACATTATTATCCCATGCAAGGGAACACAAATTCCAATTACAAAAACACGTGCTGAGATCAAAACTGCCTTGTACAACTAGTAAGTCTTCAAATTAGTAGCACCATCAGGTACATATCATCGTGGCACATGGAGTTGACCCCCTAGTTGAAATAGGTTGTCAAAAAGGTGACCTCTATTTATATGAGGTCACCTAAAACCCTTTTATCAAATTTTTGAAAAGTCAACATCAAATTAGAGAGGCCGACCTCCCTATTTTTCCTTTTACATCTTAAAATTCAAATTTACAAGAAGAAAATCCCTTTTTAGGGGTGACCTCATGCCCTAAAGGGTGACGTAGGGCCTCTAGGAGAGATGTTGAGCCTTTGATGAAGAACGTTGGGCCTCCAAAGTCCATAAATCATGCCACCAAGTGCTCTGGCATGTGCCAAGTGTCTCTCTCTCCATCAAACCATGTCCATGACCATCAACCATGAGAAACCCCATCAAAAACCTAAACTGATGTGATGTCTAGGGCATAAGGTGTAACATTTTAGGCCTTCCAAGGCCATCATTGGGGTGCAATGAGTTGGGACATGGTCATCTCATGGTGTCCAAGTTCCTCCAAAGGAAATGTTCCTTGTATCTAGTGAGAGGGGGTGAATCATCCAACCTATGGGCTTCATGACCTAATGAAGGCCCAAGTGACCTCATGCCTTCATGATCAAGCTTTCACCTATCAAGGAACTGCAAAGACAAACAGGTACGCCCTTCAAGGGTCCAAAAGTCACAAGTATCATGCCAAGTAAGCCATATCTAATAAAAGAACCAACCAAACATGTGCATACAATTCCCCCTTTTCAAAATAAACAAATGCTCAAAGACCTTATACAACTTGCCAAATTTAGATTTGGGAGGGGTGTCATAATTCCCTATTGGGTGAACCAATTCCTCAAGTAGGGAATGTTTCCGAGGATAATACTTTCTAGGTTATGTAGTGAATGTGAGGTGTATGGGGTTAGAATTATACGTATGGGGTTTCATGACATACAAGGGCTCACATTGTCTCATTTATGGGTGCCTTTGTTGAGGGCTGGCCACATCCTTTTCCTCTTTTTGTTTTTTATAGTATATTTTTCCAAGCCCTTTATTAGCAATTTATTTTTCATGTGTTACCAATTTTAAGACAACATGAGGCACTAAAAAGGAAATGCATAGCCCACATATGCTCTACCTTGGTTTTCATGCCTTTCGAAGTTGAAGAAAATAAGGGGCACTAAAAAGGAAATGCATATCCCACAAACAATCTACCTTGGAAAGCATTATTAATTAGTTATTTATTTGATGGGTCCCTCATTTTTTGAGAAGCATTTAATTGATCTCGAGATCCTAGGGCGAGATTCTATTGCATGATTTTTTTGCCAGGGCACCTCCAATCCTAGTGGTCCCTTATTCTCATGAAATGAGGTACATTCCCTTCTTAGGTCAATAAGCCCAAAAACCTGAAAGATGGGGAAACAAAGGGGAAGAAATAATTGAAAGTGGAAATTATGAGTGGGAATGGTACGATGACCCTTCAAGGAGATCCCCTAATAGAAACCCTTTCCCCGAGGGCGACCACTTACTAGGAAACTATGACACTCACCAAGGTGAAATAGGGAAAAAAACATAATCTCCAAGCAAATGTTTTCAAAATCAAGAAAGGATCCTTTGCAACATGTTCAAATGCTTCAAATATTAAAATGACACTTACCACGATACCAAACTTGTTACCTAGTGAAGCAAGACTTGCTGTCTTCTGTGGGCGAAGCTGGGTGTGGTGGATTCTATTATCATTGATCAGATAGTGATGTGTGGTATGATAGGGGCCCTTGCCTACTCATTTGCCTCTCGATACTCCATGTTTGCAACATGAGGGCCTTGAGACATCATCTCCTTAGTTATCCCTAGGAATGGAGGATAACATATGGCTCCTACTTGGGGACATGCACTCGCTGTAGAGTGAATAAGAAACTCAACATCTCCTAGTAAGACCCGTGTCTACACACACTAAAATAAAAAAAAACTATTGGTATCGATGGTGGCTCACTCACCCTTTGTCCATATGATAAAAAATTCAAAATTTCAACTAATATTTAAAATAAAATTTTTCATTTTTTTCAAAAAATTCTAAACTAACATGTAATATTATGAAAGCAAATGAACATAAAAAGTATGCAATAATGAAAGTAGAGATAAATGAAAATGAAATATGATATGCAAATATAAGTAAATGCAACTAACTATAATGAGCAAGAAAATGAAAATGCAAGATAAATCAAATGACCTACCTACTTACTTGGGGTTCATGGCCCTGAAGAAATCAAGTTCCTTTGATGTAGGGTCAGAGAAGAGATCCATCAACTAGTAATGACATCCTTCTCCCATCCATGGTAGACAAGTAGTATGTTCCCTTTTCAGATTTATTCTTAATGATGTAAGGGCCAAGCCATAAAAAATCATTCCCTTTATCATACTTGGTATTTCCCTTCTTCTTATCCGACATGAGTGCAAGGATTCCTTCACTAAAGTTAATATAGGGTATGTTTTCAATGTAAGGTTGTGAAGGTGGTTCTTCCTTGAACATATCTCTAATATCTTTTTCCCACTCTTTATCTTTCTTATCTTCTTCTTTCTTGAGTATCTTGAACGATGCTGGTTCTTTTCCTTGGAACTTTGCAATATTTTCTTTGTATTCATCTTTCCTTGGAAGAAATGCATTTATGAAATCTTCTTGTGCAAAAGGAAAATACCGAGGGTCATATTCAATGATATGTTGAGGCACATAAAACTCACAATCATTGTGATAATTAGGCTGGCTTGAATCCATTACATGATTCTTGACCACCTTTTGACTATTTAGAATATCAAAGGTACCATCTGCCATAGAAATATGTGCACGAGTGAGATCCATGTTGAGGAAACCTCCTAGGGTGGCCGCCCAACATCTTGATAAAATCATGCCTCAAGTGTTCGGAACATCAATCACCACTATGTTCATAATAAGGCTGATGTGAGGGAAATCTCGTAAATACACCTCTACATATTCTATGAGACCATACACTTTCACCTTCTTTCAATCAATGATGCACACATTCCCATATGGGTGGGTTGTATTCAAACCAAGTTGTTTCATGACCTTCAAAGACATTACATTTGTTGAAGCCCCGAAATCCAACATACAATTATTCAATCAGAGACCATTTACACCTAGTGAAAGAAAGAAATGAGGGTTTTCATCCCTTTATTTTCCATGGTACATGGTGTTTAGAATCACAGGAGGATATTCTTCCTCATCTGGTACCTTCAACACCTTTATAAATTCTCTTCTTATAGATGGGATCTTGCACATTTCAACTATAGGAACTGACATATTCATCTTCCCAATCATGGCCGACACATCTATATTTAGTCGAATTTCTTCATTTGATGGCATAGGTTTTGGGAGCAAGTCATGCATCAACGATGGAGGAGGTGGAGGCACTTCTTTTGTTGGTTGGGGTAGAGCCTCTTTTTCTTGTGGTGGAAAAATTGGAGCTGGCGGTAGAGGAAATTGAACTTTATTTCTTCTTGCACATGTCAAGCTTTCTTTCTTCATCAACTCGTTCTTTGCATTCTCATATAGTTGGCTAAGCACTCAGAGCCATCCCTTCCTAGAACCCATTTTCCTGACCTTCTCAAGTTGTTCTTGTGTAATATCTATACACTCATCATCTTGAAGGGAAAAGGTTGTATCAATGAATTTCATCTGGTTTGCAGAACCTAAAATCTCTTCCTTTGTCCGCCTTAGATGGTCATCTTCTGAATGTGCTTCATTACAAGGCAAGCACCATGGAATCTCTTTTGTATTGACCATTCCAACTGGAGTCAATGTGTTAGGATATTTTTCCTCATGTTGAGGCCTCGTCTTCCAACCTGTGTTTGGTTTTATGAAAACCTAAGGTCTCAGAGCAAACTGATTTATCTCCAATGTTGTCAGCATGTTCATAATCTGATTCTGACTTTGGACAAACTGAGTATTCATGTAATAAAACTTATAAACTAGGAGAGTGATTGGGTCGAGTGTAGTGCTTGTTTTAGACTTTGTTTTTTCTTCCACCTTGACACAAGGAAACTGAAAGGGCTCAATCTTTGAGCCAATGATATTTTTCTTGATCTGTGCACTATATTCCTTGGCCTTCACCAAAGTGTCTGGTGATTTATCCTTGAGGATAAAACCAAATTTTCCTTCAAAAGAATTCATGTAAAGGACACGAACTACTGCTGCTAGTGGACTTAGACAGTCAAGATCTGATCGTACAGTTTATCAAATCTAGTGTTGAAATCCTTCACCATTTCATTTTCCTTTTTATTGATTTGATTGAATTGTGATAATAACATTATGCTATCTTTCTTTTTGACCATATTCTTTTGAGAAATTTAGCGAAATCATCATAGGATGCCAAATGATTATCGGGCAGTCCCCTCAACCACCTCTGGGCATCTTCAGTAAGAGACATGGCTAATAGTCTCATCGCAACGTCTTCATGCTCCACACGTATTACATATAGATGGTCTTCTAGTGTCACCACATCATTTCCAGTGAATTTTAGCAACCATTTATGAATCTCTTTGGGCATAGTATTGGGATATCCAATAAGGATGGCCAAGTTCAATGGTTTGAAAAGGTTACTAGACCAAGTATGAGCCTTTATGTTGAGGGGAAGGCGACCTTGGAACAAGGTTTTGACAACGAGGGAGTTATGAGGATGCCTTCTTCGATAAACCTTAGAAGGTTGGAATCTTCTTGGGGGAAGGGTTGGTGGATTCTGGGATAGTGGAGTCACCATATGATCTTTATGAAAGGCTCATTAAGAAAGGAAATGGATTTTGCCTCAAGTGGATTCATCATGCAAGCTACGAGTAAAGGATTTGGGATAAATCTTGCCAATGTGTCATTAGGGTTCAAGAAAGGATTCGAAATCATCCTCGGAAATGGTGCCAAAATTTTATCGTACAATATATATCTTGGGAAAATCCAAAACCAATCCACACAAGTGTGATAACTATGGGAGTACCTACCCATTGTCACCTTAGGTAGACACTCCCCTCACTTTAGTGATGATGGAATCACCACAAGGGGGGAATCCTTGTGACCCTAGGGGGATTGTGATAGAAATTGAGATGATAATAAATTAACACCCCTATAGGTCAATATTGGATAGGGAATAAGGCTTGAGAATGAGTCTTGTATATGGAGAATGGTTGTCAAGCATTATGTACCTACAAAACAATGTTAACCCTGCTCGGAACAAGACAAATGATAGAAATACAAGCCTTAAATAAATGGGGATCAATCAAGAAGCCTTGTTGTCCCAAATTGTGGTAGTATGGGAATATATATCAACAACAAATGATAACAATAGCTGCAAATCTAACCATCAAAAATCAAGTACAAGATGCTGGAAATAAAGCTAGTAATAACTAGTTGAACTTCCAATGTATTAGCCAAGACTTTGATGATATTTAGGGTTGTTTATTAAGTGTTATAAGCAAGTTATTATTAAATCCAAGTGGTTGTAGCAAACAATTTCTACAACAGAAATATCTAACCACAAAAATCAACAAGTAAACCACCCAACAATTAGCCAATTACAAGTAGAACAATAACCAAGGTTTACAAGTGAATTTCAACGGTAGATTAGAGAGCAATGAGTGAGGAAAATATGATTTTGTAGAAGCCCTAATGTCTGTAGAATTAATTTTTAATATAAAATAGAGTCACTTGGATAAACTAGACGCCCTCACGGCACAAGCAAGCTTATAGCATGAAGAATAAATTCCAACTTGAACAATTGTAATATCTCTAATTTCCACGTATACCAATGCAATGATTTTATATATCCAATGAAAAAAGACTAGTGCCTTTCCAATTGGGTTATGGATTCCCTTGTGTAAGAGATAGGGCTTGTTACTTCTCTAGGGATGTAATCCTTTTTACTCCCTAGAGTAAACAAAACCTAACAAGGTAAATCTAGGAGGGTGTAAGTTTTTTTACTCCTCCTAGCAACCTTTGCGAAGTAGCTTATTCAAAACAATAATGATAGATATTAGTGGAGGGTGTTTTCCTTTATACTCCTCCAAGGGTTTATAAAAATATAGCTTGAAACAAGTAGAGAAAGACACAATTAATGTTGAGATTCCTTATTAATTCCAAGAAAAATCATGAAGAAACCCTCTTTTACCAAGAATATTCCACCACAATAGCAAGAAAAAGACATCCAAGAGATAGCACCTACCTTTCTTCACCAAAAGACAAGTACTATCATCCACAAGAGAAGTTCAAGAGAGAGATAGAGAAAATTCCCAAGTAGGGAAAAAATTTCAGCCATACAATATGTAATTATCAAGTGAGTTATGATCCAAATGAAAAAGGGGCGACCTCTATTTATATAAGGTCACCTAAAACCATTTTGTCCACTTTTTGAAAATTCAACATCAAATTAGAGAGGCCAACCTTCCTATTTGTCCTTTTACATCTTAAAATTCAAATTTACAAAAAGAAAATCCCTTTTTAGGGGTGACATCATGCCCTAAAGGGTGACGTAGGGCCTCTAAGAGAGATGTTGAGCCTTTGATGAATAACATTGGGCCTCCAAAGGCCATAAATCATGCTACCAATTGATCTAACATGTGCTAAGTATCTCTCTCTCCATCAAACCATGACCAACACCATCAACCATGAGAAACCCCATCAAAATCCTAAACCCAGGTGATGTCTAGGGCATAAGGTGTGACGTTGGGGTGCAATGAGTTGGGACATGGTCATCTCACGATGTCCAAGTGCCTCCAAAAGAAACATTCCTCTTCTCATGTATCCATGGAGAGGGGGTGCATCATCAAACCTATGGGTTTCATGCCCCAATGAAGGTCCAAGTGACCTTGTGCATTCATGATCAAACTTTCACCTATCAAGGACCTACAAAGACAAACATGTACACCCTTCAAGTTTCCACAAGTCACAAGTATCATGCCAAGTAATCCATATCTAATAAAAGAACCACCCAAACATGTGCATCAAATCCCCCCTTTTCAAAATAAACAAATGCTCAAAGACCTTATACACCTTGCCAAATTTAGATATGGGAGGGGTGTCATAATGCCCTATTGGGTGAACCAATTCCTCAAGTATGGGATCTTTCAAAGGAGAATCCTTTCTAGTTTATGCAGTGAATGTGAGGTGAATGGGGTTAGACTTATAGGTATGGGGTTTCATGACATACAAGGGCCCATATTGTCTCATTTATGGGTGCCATTGTTGAGGGCTGGCCACATCCTTTTCCTCTTTTTGTTTTTTAAAGCATATTTTTCCAAGCCCTTTATTAGCCATTTATTTTGCATGTGATGTTGAGTTTTTGTACCTTGTGAAGTGGTCCCCTAGTGTTATTGAGTGCCTAACATTAAAGGGGGCGAAAATACTCCTCCATCGCTTTACTTTATGTTATAAAGTCAAAGTGACTTTATGAGTTTTTAATCATAAAGTGACTTTATTAACATAAAGTGACTTAGGGAACTTAAGTAAAGGGGGAGATCTAATCTCCACCCTTGATCTTGGTTGGCTGAGATCTAATCCTAGCCATTGGTTCCTAGGTTAATTTAATGATGAGGTTAAAGGAAAAAAGAAGGAGGAAAATGGGCATTCATTTTTTCACTATGAGTTTTGAGTGAAGAGAAGAAAAGGAGAAGGCAATTTGGAGGAGGAGGTTGAGAGGGAAGAAATTTGTGAAGGAGGGCACACCAAGAGGCTTGAAGGGTGCACTTTCTCATTGAGAGATGGAAAAATTAGCATTGGCAAGGAGGTGCACTTGTTGAGGTGCATTTTCTAGCCGATGAAGAAGGCCACGAGTTCTATGATAGGTACAACAGGATCAAATTTCTAGACATGTGTAACACTTAACCTTGGGATGGGTGCATTTGTTGTTGGGAAAAAGGGCACATACTTCAAGGAACAACGGGCTCAACTTTCAAGGGAGATTAGACAACTTACTTGATATAAGTTGGTTGTATATATCTGTTGCAATATTTCCGTCTAGCTCCATAATAAATATTCCTCTTAACTGGTTTTCCCCATGGGGGTTATTCCAGGGTCATGTTGACAAACAATCACTTGAGTAAATTTGTGGTTTGCATGTGTTTCATTATCAATATTTAAGTGTAAAATATCAAGAGGTGTGTTTACTATTTTAATGAAAGGTTTGAAGGAGAATGTATGGACAACAAACCTACATTATATATCCTTGAAAACAAACAACATTAAATGAGCATTAAAATTGTCTAAAAGGAAGTCTTAATCAACAACAAAAAAATTTCTATTAGCAGTCCTAAAACAACAGTATAAAAATCATGTTCTTGTCCTTAAATCAATGCCTAAACAATTTCAAAGACATAACTATTGGGCAGCCTTAAAGAGCCTCAAAATTCTTCATGGTATCAAAGCTTGAGGGCACAAGAGAGGAATGATATAAATTGTATATAGTGGACATATTTTATCTCACTTTGGAAGCTTCAAATTGACACTTGACATTGGTGTGTGGGAAACATATTTCTTTGGTTTTTTTTCCGTCAGTTCGTAACCATGTCAGTTGGAGGGTTGAGGGTGGAGGATAGGCTAGTTGGGGCTGGAAATTGGTCCCCATGGAAGGCTAGGATAATTTTGATTTTGGAAGAGGGTGAGCTATGGGACATTGTGGAGAGTTCTGTGTTCCCTCCTACCGATGCAATGATATTGACCAAGAGGAATATCATAGATGTAGTGAAAGACCATATTATTCCTCATCTTTCTGGTAAGGACTTTTCATTTCAGATATGGTAGTCCTTATGTAGCCTTTACCAGTTCCCCAACAAAACCTGGAATATGGTTCTCGAAGAGAAATTGAGGGGCACTAAATGACTAAGACTGATTCAGTCACTTCATTCCTCATGAGGTTTTCATAGATTTTTGATGAGTTGGAAGTTGTGGGGGAGATAATGGATCCATCAGAGTTGGTGAGGACAACCTGTTGTGACAGGAACTACAACCCTCCATTTCTCTGTTTGTTCTTGCTTACCTCCCTGGAAAATGGATCCCCTTATATTTTGAGCCTAGCAGAAATCCTCATAAGTCTCCCTCTCCAACTTAAAATACTTATAAAACTCATGTTTTTAACTGAAAAAATCATCAATACTTGGTGTTGAAATCCAAATTCGAAATCGTAAATTTTCTTCTAACTTCTCTGAACAGTTCAGAGGATTTTATTCTAACTTCTCCGAACAGTTCGAAGGAGTTTCTTCTAAATTCTCCGAACAATTTGGAGGAGTTTATTCTAACTTCTCCAAACAATTTGGAGAAGTTACTTTCTTCTTCCCCAATAGGCATTGATATTCATATCACACAAGTTAGAGGAAACTCCTCCGATATGTTCAGAGGAGTTAACTCTAACTCCTATGAGCACATCGAAGGAGTTCCTCTGATTAATTATGATATTATCGAAGAGCTTCATCTCTGACCCTCCGATCACACCTACCGCATTTAATGCAAAAATAGTCATTTGGCTATATAAACAGAACGGGGTCATGTTATTTTAATCCAACCACGGGTAATTGAGAAAATAGCTCCCATACCAAAACACATAAATCTATTATGTTTGAAGCTCCAAATTATCCCTATTCAACACATGGTGACAAAATCCAGGTAAGGGCACCTCACCTTTATTTTTCTCTAAGGTTGGGTCAGGTTTTAATTTACTTCTTTTTTCATCTCCCTAAGTAGATAGTTTTATTCCTCTCTCACTGCCTTACCTTTGGCTAATACCTTGTTATGCCAATATGATATGCATCTTATTACCATTATGAAGATCATTCTTTTCCCTAAAATGAATGTCCGGTCGACCCTATTTCTTTCACCACAACAACTCTTCTTTCCTTCCTTACAATCAATCTTGATCCGAGCACAAAGACTTAGATTGGAAGGATTCCAGGGACTTTGAAACCTCTAAATTCATTCTTGGTTATTCCCAAAATCACCATACTCCACTTGTAGAAAAAGCCCTAGTTTTTTTAAAATACCGGAAGCTTTTAATCTAACTCCTCTGAACAGATCGGAGGAGTTATTACTAATTCCTCCGATGCGTTCAGAAGAGTTAAAGACTTTTCCTCTGATCAACTTAGAGTACTTGAAAATAACTCCTCCTATCATATCGGAGGAGTTATTTTCAACTCCTCCGAAATGATCAGAGGAGTTTCTTTCAAGTGCTTCTATCCTTACTATGAAACCTATAGAAAATCCCTCCAATGATCGATCGAAAGAGTCAAGATTAACTCCTACGACCTGATCGGAGGAGTTCTTACTAACTCCTCTGATGCGATCCTAGGAGTTTTCCTTAACTCTTCTTATCGCCACTCTTTCAACCTTCTTTCACTTTATCAGAGTAGTTAATAATAACTTCTCCGATATGTATTAGAGAAGTTAGTTCCTTGGCCTCCGATTTCTATTTTCATCCCTAATATCCTTTTGTCTCCAAATTTTTTCCAAGGTGATTAAGCATGGTCTACTTTCAATATTTTAGCTGCACTTAAAATGGTACGCTACATCTTGTTACTATGTCCTAAACTTATCTTTTTTGCAGGTACAAACATGTCACTAAGGAAGAAGACGACATGTAAAGTATCTGGAGCTGATCCCTCTGGAAGCTCCCAACAAGTAGAAGATGTTGAAATAGTCGGGGCTATATATGATGATACAACTAGACTTCTAGAAAAGGATGGAGAAACACTGAAATGGGGGGAATTGTATTACATGTTTAAGAAGTCAAATTTCTCTATAGAAGTGGAAGAGCCAGATGAATTCCAAGTGTTAAAGAATATAAAAAAATCAGGAATCTTCAGGGTGGAAACACACCCAATGGTCTTCCCTTATGCAGACGTCATTTCATGGATTTTGAAGAACAATGATATAAATAATCGATATGTCTACAATGCACGAAAGGAACCTATTTCTTCATTTTGACTAGAATTTCTAGCTAAATGCTATCATATTGAAGAAGGCAATAAAATATTGGATAACAAGCTCCTTAGTGAATTTGAATATATGCCGAAAGACTTGTTTCCCAAATGGTAGAGGGTGGACAAGAAATTTAAATACAGGCCTAAGAGTTGGTACCCCACGATTAACTTAAGAAGGCCCTATCAATATTTGGTGGCCATGCTGTGCAGGCTATACGGGGAGCTAGATGCAACTCAATTATCCCTATCATTTATGCCCTTGATCTATTTCTGCGCAGATGTAGGTGTTTCATTTAAATGGGCAGATATATTGTCTAAAAATCTCACTGCTGCCATCTCTACAGTAATACAAGCACAACTAGGAACATTTCCTAGTTTCCATATGTCCTTGTACCTCCGAGACATAATGTGCACAACCCACAGGTATCTGAACATGGGGTGAAGTTGGTTGCCAACCGATGGCTCAATACACATCTATTGTAAATTTCTATGGGAGCACAAATACCGTACTGAATACCAAAGAATTTTCGAGCACTTCCTTATTCCTTTATATGAATTTATCTTTTGCACCACTCCCCCTTATATGATAGACACAACCATAGCGGTAATAAGAAGAATCAGGGACTAGTATCTAATGGAGCATAGCACTTATATAAGGGTATATGGTGAAATGAAGCTGCCTCACCTACTTTCATGATTTGTACTTGACAAGCTAGTCCTTTAGGAAGTAGGGTAGCCGACTATTATACATGGGGTTGGAGGAATGATTTACAGGTTTAAGAAAGTGATATGGACCCCACTACCTTTATATGTCGACAAATATTTCTTCGAGGATACCAAACAAACCCAAGAAGAGGTAGACATCTTACTTTCTTATCACTTTGGAGAAGAAATATTCATAAGACAGGACCCTAGGATTATCGTAAGGGAACACTTCAATATTGACAAGCTCCCTTATGAGTATAGTACTAAAATTTGGGAAGAATAGGAGGTGCATCAAAATTCCATAACTTATGACGAAGTTATTTCCAACAGGCATGGCCAACGAAAGGGAAGGATTGTTGACGAAGGAGCAACAAGAGAGGTAACCATAAAAGAATCAAAACAAGATGAAGCTGAGAGATCTTCTCCCATCTTATCTCAACTCATTCACGATCTACCAAGGAAGAGGAAGAAATTCCAGTAGATAAAAAGAGGAGGGATAAAGAAAAGGTATTGAAAAATAAGAATGATGCCAAGAAGAAGCAAAAAGTTGAGGCTGACAAAGCAAAAGCCAAAGCTGAAGCCGAAGCAAAATCTGCAGCAGAAAGATAAAAGGAACTGGTAGAAGCAGTAAGAGTAGCAACATAAATAGCAGAGAGAGCAATGGAAGAAGCGTATGGAAAATATGCTGAGGAGGAAAGGAAAAATAAGAATTCAGAAGGCAGAGGGGATGATACACACCCCATGGATATAGATATCCTAGGAACATCTACCACAAGCATAGAGACAAATCCAACAGGTAGTGGTTTAGGCCTTGGACTATGGGAACCATTTCAACCAGTAGAAGTGCTAGATCTTAGAAGATTTATGTATGATAGTAAGACTGGTATGATCGTGCAAGAGAGAGTTAAGAAGATCCTAGTGACGGAAGGGGATCATATATTATTTCTCATTCATGTACTGTTCACGAGAGATGTTAGAGAGGATCCTATGGAAACAAATAGATACGGTTTTTCATTCATGGATGCCAATATAGATAACATACAGAGGTTATTCAAACAAAATGAAGATAAGGAGTTAAATATCAAAGAACTTGAAGAAAATATTCGACATATAAAAGTGGATGAAAGTAGTCTCCAAAGATTCAAAGTCAGTGCCGAGAAGGTTATAAATGACTTCGAAGGTGCCATTATTGACATGTACGCTCAACTGCACTTCTTCCAAGATGCAACTACCATAGTCATCGACTAGAAAAACCAGACACAAATGAAGCTGACACATTACAACACTATCCATGAAGGTATAAATGACATAGATAGGTGGATAGAGGAAAATCCTGATGCACCTCCTAAGTTATATAGGCTATCAAAATTTGGAAGAAAGACCGATTTGTACACATTGGAGCATTTCCAACAAACATGACCTATAGATGATAGAGAGGTGACTAAATCTATGGCAATATGTTCAAGGATCCACAAGGATGCTTAAGAACTGATAAAAAATGGCCACCTCTCAAGGTTAGATGAACTAGGAAATAACCTAGTAGTGTAAGATGGTAAATGTAGTTTAGGATAACACAAATCGAAGGAAACAAATAGCTTAAGCAACTACCTTCGTCTCCACCGACCTTATTGTTGAAATAATGTAACTGCGAAGAGCATTCTTATTATTTTGTTATTGGATTAAATCCCCATTGTGGATTAATCATGTCATTATTATTATTTTTTATTATTAGGTTAATCCCCATTGAGGATTAACCATGTTGGTAATTGTATAAGGACCAAATCCCCTTTTGCGGATTGGTCATCGGACAATTATAATGTAAAGAATAAGAAGTCGGCCCCA
>ML777177.1:380019-402793 GCA_009831015.1 Picea engelmannii
TGGGTTTTCTTCCCCTAGAGGGTTTCCCAGGATAAATGCTGTGTCTATTGTGGATGTGTATTTCTCAGTGATCTTGTTTATATTATGCTCTTATCTTATGAAATGCAAAGAACTATAATATCAGCATAAAACATTAACACTTATTGATCAACATCTGCTACAACTAGTAAAACTGCATATGATGGTGCATGCTTTCATGACAAATTTAGAGAAATATATGAGCACCCTCAATGACAATATTGCTCTGAACAATGCAACATTAGAGCCATAGACATACATGAGGATCAAATCACTCTATGACCAGTTTGAAGTTTGGACGACCTACCTCAAAATAAAAAGTTCATAGGAGAAGGACATGATACCTGAAATTTCTTTCGTCCTTTTCCTAACTACTCTAAATTTCGTCCCTTGTTGCACACTTGTCATTAAGAGAGAGAATATGAACCGTTTTGTAACTGCCTCTTCAAGAAGAAGGCGAAGGGACACTTGGGAGTTACTCTTTTTTGTATAAAATAGGACAAAAGCTCATTTGAATGGGACTTTTGGCTTTTCAAGCATTGTATAGACCCAAGAAATTTTTCGAGAACCTATACTTTGTTAATTAATATTGAGAAGCCCTCAGGGCCAACATATTATAGAAGGAATTTTGTGTAGAAACATATCATATATTTGAATTACTTCAAGTGAAGACAACTATTGTTTCTATGGACTGTAAGAATGCTTGTTTGTTGTAGATTGATTCTCATACAATCCTTGTCATTATGCAATTATTGATGTTTCTTTGAATACTTCAATGCCTTGAGATTTGTGGGTTGTTATCGTATACTTTGTTGTGATCTAGACTAATCTAATTATATACATTTGTATGCACTTGTCTCGAATCTTACTCTTTTGTTACAACTAATTGTAAAAAAGTTGTGTAAGAATTTGGTTGCATTGATAACTCACCGGTTACTCTAGTGTGATCCTATCTAGGATAAGCTAGCTTAGATTAGTGATAGATTAGTCATATTTGCATACACAATATTCATCTACATATTTTCATTGAATTTTCACCATCCATCCGTCCCCATCAGTACACCGGATCGTAGCCAGTAAGAAAACCAAAAGACATCAACAAATGGCATCCGAGCCAAATTATGGATGAGAATCCTAATTGAAACAATGCATATTCTAGTTGGGACCGTATATTGGGAAGTACCCCTTGATGTTGTCATGCGAAGTTGAACGAGCCAACATAATTAGTGCTAGAAGGATGGCCATCTTTTATGGCTTATATACATGGATTAAACAAAAACCGAAATCAACCTTCAACGGGTAATCCTAACCCTCAACCTACCTTGTTCCCTTGAGTTGAGTCTGAACAAGAAGTTACCTATGAAGACTCAAAGCCTAATTTTGGAAGTGCCTCCGATAGTATTGAAATACATCTTGAGACTTGGTTTTGTATACCATGAGAAGAGCTTCACGAAAGCAATACAATTACACATGCTTATGCAAAATTGCTTGGAAAATTACCTATAGCCTATGAACTCCCTAGGAGAAAAGCAGCCCGTGTAGAACGTCTTAAAATAGATCCTTATTTTTACGGTGACTCTATAGATGACCTTATTGAAACTGTGTTACAAGAGGTCCCAATACCTTTGAGCAGAGTTGCACATTTATTTATCGAACCCGAAGAAGAATTCAAAGGTGAACAACCAAAAATCACCATAGAAAAACTAATGGGAGAAAACAAGAACCAAAAAGAAGTTATACATTGATGGAGGTCCCAAGGAGCTCTTAATATGGTTGGAAAACTTCATGAAATGGAAAGGAAATTTGATAAGCTCCTCCCAAAATTTGACCCCGATAAATCCAGATCTCTGGAAGATCATGTTAATAATTTCTTTTTAGCCATACATATTCTAGGTGTCGAACATGATGAATAGTGTGCATGCTATTTCCCTACACTTTTTTAAGAAAATACTCTACTTGGTATTTCAACTTACCTGCTGGGTCTATTACGAACTGGCACAGTTTTGAAAGGATTTTTATGAGAAAATTTGGAGAAAGAAAAACAACCGCGTCTCTACATAATGAACTAGGAGCCATCAGAATGGACACAAGGGACAGAGTAAATGAATTTAACCTAAGATTCCTTAATGTATTGATCAAGTTTCCTCATGATGTACCTCCCACTCAGTCATTATCTATTGAATATTACACAATTGCATTAACCCCCTCCATAGGGATGCCTGTAAAATGGTCTAACAGAAACACATTGGAATTGAAATTTGATGAAGCTGAGATTGTGGAAAGAGAGTTATCTGCATATGATAAACATCTACATTACGAGGATACTAAATCGGCTAAAAAGAAACAATTACTATTAACTAAACCACCTGACAGGGAGTCAAAGGATATCAATAATAAGGTCAAAATGGTTAAGAAGTTATCCAATGAAGTTGTGGACCTTAAAAAGAATGCCGGTGAAGGATCATCAAAGCCACAAACGTTCTATACATTCTTTAAGAAACCAGACAACCCCCCACAACCACCTGAACCACCACATATGGATTTCAACTTAGATAGCTTTAGTAATGATAATTTTTGTTCTTCTCATCAACAAAATCACCCAGAACGAACATGCCCTTAGTGGGTCAACTCTATGAGCCTCATGATAAACCAGTTTCTAGATCAACATAGTTTGGATGATGAAAGCCATGCTCAAGCTCCTTATGGTATTATTGATGAATCTCCTTCATAATCAACTATGCCCTTTTGGGATTGGTGTTCAGAATCAGACGATGAACAGATTGAGGAAATCCTTTCCGGTGATATGCAGGTTGTTAAAGCTGCTGCTCCAAAAGGTTATAACTTACACAAAAAAGGTCCAATATCTAATACTCCTTCTTCCAAAGAAGATAACGTCCCTCATAGGAAAATAACATCTCCCCCTGTCCTCCCAAAACAAAGTGACGCAACCCTAGAAAAAACTAATAATAAAATTGGAAAAATTGTTGTAGAAAACAAAGATAAACCAAGCACATCCGACTCAACAAGGAAAGACACTAAGATTGACTTGACATCAAATAATGAAAAAGTAGTTGAGAATAAATCTGGCCATGCTATCAACAATCTTGACTATAATGTAATTGAAGACATGAAGAAAATGAAAGCTAATATTTCCATGTTCGATATTTGTTCTTTAACACAACAACACGAGCTCCTACATGATGCTTTCAAACCTCATGACACTCAGACAAAAATTGTCGCTGCTACTGAAAGCTTAATCCCTGAAAGTGATGCACAAGAGATACAAAAAGTGGAGATAGAAACAACTATAAATGAAACAAGCATAGGTTCCTTTTCAAAATCTCAGCTACCACCTTTACTGCTCACATATGAAATTTTAATTTCAATGTACACAATTGTTTAGTAGATTCAGGTGGCTCTTCCAATATCATGCCTTTTTCTGTTTTCCAAAAAATAAATGTTGTTCCACAAATGATGAAAAAATAGGGTCATCCAATTAGATAAGACAGATGTTAAATTAAAAGGTGAACTCAGAGATGTTTTAATCAGGATATCATCTAACCCTAGGGTTCATCAGACCATATATATAGTTGTTGTGGAGATACCAGAGAGTTATGGTTTGATTTTAAGTAGAGACTGGTCAACCAAACTTCAAGGTTATTTCTCTACAGATTGGTCTCATCTGTAGATTCCTCATAAAGGCAAAGAAAACCAAATCCATGTAAACAGTGAGGAGAACCTGAAGCACACCGTGATGGAATTGGAAGGTAAAAAAGAACCCATAATATTTTCCCATTCCGTTTTTGGGAATTATTTTTTTGAAGCTGATTACGGTTGTTACGAAGTACAGACTTATGATATACCATCAGAGATACAATCAGGCCTCCGCCCATGAATCCATAATAATGCTTGTCCAGTACTAACTAACTTAGGATTTAGTTTGACTAACAAGACTGATATTCCTGACATGTGGACCATGTTCTTCGATGGCTCTAAAACACAATATGGAGTCGGAATAGGATGTGTTATAATCGATCCTAGTCAAGGCAAAATACTAATACCATGCCACTTAGAGTTTGAATGCACCAACAACATTGTTGAATACCAAGCCTTAGTTTAGGGCCTTAAAAAAGACATTGATCTTCAGGTAAAATATCTTAAGGTGTTTGGTGATTTGGAAATCATTGTTCGACAGGTAAGAAACACCATTCATTGCATGTATCCACATATAAAAATTACCAACAAGAGATATGGATTCTACTTTATTCGTTTGATGCATTTAGTATTTCTTCTATACCATGTGATCAAAATATAGATGCCGATATACTGGCCAATGCAACATCTAGATTTATGCCCCCCGATGATGGATTTTTGGTTGAAATGATGTTTAGGTCCTCCATACCAGACAATGTCACGACTTGGAGAGTGTTCGACAATGACTCTCATATTATCAAATTTATTTCTAGTTCAGACACATTCCAAGATTCAGTGATCGACAATGAGGTACATCAACAAGAGTTGCAAACTTATCGAGAAGAAACTAAAAATATGAAGACAAATTGTGTTCCAAAAAATGTTTTGAATCTTGAAAAGTTATTCGATTTACAATCCAAGTTCAGGAGTGTTAGAAATAAAAAATGCACTGGTATTTTTGGAGTGTCTTCTCAACTTTTATTCAATATGCTCATTTCTAAATTTTTCTAGCCAGTATTTTAACTTCTAGATCTTCATCAAAGCCACATGTGATCGTTTTCACCTGCATTTCAAAGCATCGTCAGTGCTTCCTAAACCCTAGTTTTTGTGGCTTCTTTATACTCTGAAATGAAATGTATATTTTATTTCTAAAGAAAAAAGTGATGTGTGCACTTAAGTGTTTTATTCCTAAACTATCCTAAAACCTAAGCCATATCACACCAAAACCATATACCAAATTCTTTGCTAAACACCAAGCCACACCAATCTCCTACATATCTCATCGATTCTACATATTAAAGCCTTAGACTCAAATTACAATTTCAAGCCACAAAGCCAAGTTGTCAGGTCAAACTCAGTCATAAGTCAAGACATGAGTTATGCCATAGTTTGAGTTATGAATTAAGCTATATAGTTAAGGTGCCATTTGCCAAGATATCTAGTGCCACAAGATCATGCTTTTAGGAGCATATTTTGATATCCAGATGTTTGCAGAGATTGGGGTGTCTCACGCCGAGCAAATAAGTTTGAACTCATAGGTGTTAAGATTTTGATCCTAACTCTATGTGTAGTTGTTCAATTGGTTACAGGTGTCAAACGTTGCAAGTGTATCATGCAGAGGTTTGACAAATACAGGTGCAAGTGCCCTATGATTGGGGATAACTCACATTCTGGGACATTTGACAAGTCAGAGAAATGCACATATATCAGACAAAGCAAAGATCTCCATCACATTAGGTGCATGTCATAAGAAAATGCATTCATCAAATGCCGTTTGGAACATAATGTCAGGTGTTCGATTGAAGAGTTGAAGTGTCAAGTGATTACAAATGTTGATTTGGGTATCGTTTGCTCACAGAATTGGAGGTATATCAGGCCGAGATTGTAGGGTATATATGTTTATCTGGATATCCTGTCCTCTGTATGTGCAAAATGTGTTAATTTCTGGCTCTGAAATAATGGAGGGTTGTGTCATATCAGCGTGCCGAGCAGACATACAAGTTGTTGTTTCCAAGATAAATGTGTTTGCAGAGCTTGCAGGTGTTCAAGAGGTTTCGACCCAAGTTTTAGCACACGTTCAAGGCAGTGGAGGAGTCAAGAGTGGTTCCAACAGAACATGATGCATACAAACAAAACATAAAGTATCGATCATGCTTGGTACCAGAGTAGATAAACATATGATAACGCCCAGGTCAAATGTACATGCTTTGCTTTCCTGCCATCAAATGTTAAGAGAAATAATGTATCCAAATGCTCCATCTTGTCTGGAGTATGCTCATAGTTGGCAACATCAAGAACAACACCGAGTTAAGTGTCAAGACCTTGGTCCAATTCTCCTTCAAATGGTCATGGTTTGTCTTCTGCACCGAGATCGTACTGTCCTCCATCACCCAACGAGAACCAGATGGCAAGTTTAATGTTAGTCCCGTGAGTGTTAATTTGCTTACAGAGACATCAAAAGTTCTATTTTCCATTATCATACTCCTATTTCGAGCTGAAGAATAATACAAACAATGATTTTGATTTTGATCACAAAAGGTTTTCCTTTTGATTAGAACATAACTTTCACCGGCACAAGAGGTGCAGTTACAACCAATTAACTGTTGAAAAGCAGAGCTTTCATCGGCTAATTAGAAAATTCTAAGGTGGAATAGCCGGTGAAACCACAGAGAAGGGATTTTGGGGATTTAGAGCTAAGACAAAGCGATTTGTGGGTGATTTAGAAGATAATATGGCATTAAAAAATTAATCACCCAATTATGAAATATTTAGTTTCAAGATTTTGTGGAGATATATGAGGTAAATGCTCACATGGTCAGCTAAGACTTTGCTCACAACTGGTGAAAGATTTTAGTTACTGAAGACATGTGTCTTTCCCATCATTGACACATCAGAGACACAAAAATTGAAGAAGACCAAATGTCAGAGACAATTTTTGAAAACAATTTGATCTAAAGGAACTAGATTTAGTTATCCTATTGTATTTAGTTATTATTTTTGTTTTCTATATTTAGAAATCCAGATCCAGTTTTCTAGGATCCGAGACTTGTTGTAAAGGCTATAAATGCCTATATTTTTCACATACCAAGGGGTTCGATTTTGGATACAGAAGATACTATATTGTAAACAAACTTTTTCATATGATAATACAAATCACAGTTTTCTCTCTCTATTGATGTCAGATTCTCATCTTTCCTTCTGTACTCTTATTCAAGTTGTTTTAGCTGCAGAATGACTGTCATCTCATTGGTTAGCTCATAACTTGATTAATAATTGCTTATCATTGTTTATTAAACCCTACATTTGTATTTGGTTTATAAGCATTGTTTTCTCACACACTTAAAAGCTATCATCTGATTATTGATCCTTGAGAGCACTGGTTCATTTGATTCTCATTTTGACAGTCTGAATACCATACTGTATTCGATTTATCCCATTGATCCACACATACAAAATACAAAAACAAGTTTACCTTAAGTTACCAAGCATCTTTGTCTTACAACCTCAAAGAGTTTCTTGGAGTGATAACAAATTAGCGCCGTTGCCAGGGAGAAGAGATTGAAGCTCAGCTTCCTTGGGAGACGACAAGATCCAACTTTGATGATAGAAAAAGTATGGACACATTTTTGATTGTAATAATCTATCTAGTGACTCCATGAAGGATGGATTCAGTGGCGACTCCATTGTTCAAAAATATGTTGGCGAATCCACTGATATGAAATGAACAAGATCTTAGCGGAGAGGTATGCATTTTGCAATTTCTCAAGTATTTCTGGTTACCCTCATCCAGTACCTAGTAGAGATGAATGGGAACGTAGTATTCCCATATTTCGAGGAGAAGAGTGGGAACTGCCAGCTGAACACTTGCTGGGTTTTCATGATTTTATTCATCGGCTTGGAATTGTACATGAGGACGTTCAAATTAAGATTTTTAGGTATTCATTAGAGGGGATTTCCCTTGATTGGTGCAAATCTCTTCCAACTTCAAGCATTCACTCATTGGCAAGTTTTCATTATGATTTCCATTTGTTTTGTAAAGATGAATTTCCAACTGAAAGTCTCTTTGAAGATTGCTGTGATGAATTCGAGAAGCAGGTTTAGCAGGAAGTAGTCTTTTCTTCTGTTTGTCAAGGTGAACATTATATTGTTAAGGAAGATCTTCATAATACAAATAATAATTGAATAGTTGTAGATGCATAAGACCCTACCTCTGTTGCACTTGCTGCCTTTGATTTGCATGAAGAAACAATAAGAGAAGGACATTTTTCTTTACTTTTTCAAGAGGTTGCCTACGATATGTTTTCACCTATGATTGGAAAGAAAGATCTGAAGATTGCTTGTCTTTATTTGCAAGATACATAGGTTTTCTGTTCACTTATTTTTGATAAGTATGCAGATGGAGAAGAGAAGATTTCTACATCAAATAATGTTGACTTGATCAATAGTCAGCCAATATATGACATTTATGAATTTGATTTTGACGAGCCTTTTTCTTTTCCCACTAAGGAAAAAATTCATGTTGTAATCAACCATTCCATGTTTGTAGAAGACATTGAATATGATGAGTTTCATTTGGATGAAGATTTTAGGTCTTTTCTTCTTTTTATAACGCCTCATGAGCAGAAAATTGAAATCACCTACAAAGAAGATATCGAAAAAGAAGGGATTAGCAGTCCAATCAGCTCACATCTATTTTCAGATTTGCAGGAACCAGTTTATGGCAGCTATATATCAGAGGTTGAAGAAAGGCTTGAGAAGCAAGTAGAGTTAACTTATTTCTATGATCCGATAGCCGTTTATATGGAGTTATGTTTTTCAGAAGTCTTCAGTTTTGCAATCTCTGGAATCAAAGCAAATGATGATTGTAAGTATGCTCTGCAAGTTGAAATTCTGCTGCACGACATGAAGTGTTCTCTGAAATTTATATGTATGCAAAGGATTCTTGTAATTAGTCCGATGTTATCATGGCTTCATTGGAAGCATGATGTCACATGATGAGCCAATTTTTCTGGTTAGGATTAGGAATAGATAGGAGAATAAGTTCTTCATCTGAGCAAGTAGACTTTTTTAGTTTTTGGTTGTTGAATAAGCAGAGCAGGCTACAGGCAGGTTATAGATTTGCAGATGATCGGCTATAAAATCCAGATGACTCCATGCCCAATTCTAAAGGCGAATGGAGCTACTAGGTTCTTGGAAACCTCATAGGGAGGTCTCCATCCCAGTTGGAGCCAGATGTTAGCAATAAAAAATGCACTGGTATTTTTGGAGTGTCTTCTCAACTTTTATTCAATACGCTCATTTCTAAAGTTTTCTAGCTAGTATTTTAACTTCCAGATCTTCATCAAATCCATATGTGATCGTTTTCACCTTCATTTCAAAGCATCGTCAATGCTTCCTAAACCCTAGTTTTTGTGGCTTCTTTATACTCTGAAATGAAATGTATATTTTATTTCTAAAGCAAAAAGTGATGTCTGCACTTAAGTGTTTTATTACTAAACTATCCTAAAACCTAAGCCATATCACACCAAAACCATATACCAAATTCTTTTCTAAACACTAAGCCACACCAATCTCCTACATATATCATCGATTCTACATATTAAAGCCTCATACTCAAATTACAATTTCAAGCCACAAAGCTAAGCGTCGGGTCAAACTCAGTCATAAGTCAAGACATGAGTTATGCCATAGTTTAAGTTATGAATTAATATATACAGTTAAGGTGCCATCTACCAATATCGCTAGTGCCACAAGATCATGCTTTTAGGAGAAGATTTTGACATCCAGATGTTTGTAGATATTGGGGTGTCTCACGCCGAGCAAATAAGTTTGAACTCATAGGTGTTAAGATTCTGATCCTAACTCTATGTGCAGGTGTTCAATTGGTTATAGGTGTCAGTTGTCAAACGTTGCAAGTGTATCATGCAGAGGTTTGACAAATACATGCCCAAGTGCCCTATGATTGGGGATAACTCACGTTTTGGGACATTTGATAGGTCATAAAAATGCACATATATCAGACAAAGCAAAGATATCCATCGCATTAGGCGCATGTCATAAGAGAATGCATTCATCAAATGCCATTTGGAACAGAATGTCAGGTGTCCGATTGAAGAGTTGAAGTGTCAAGTGATTACAAATGTTGATTTGGGTATCATTTTCTCGCAGAATTGGAGGTATATCAGGCCGGGATTACAGGGTATCTATGTTTATCTGGATATCCTGTCCTCTGTATGTGCAAAAGGTGTTAATTGCCAGCTCTTAAATAATGGAAGGTTGTGTCATATTAGTGCGCCGAGCAGACAGAAAAGTTGTTGTTTCCAAGATACATGTGTTTGCATAGCTTGCAGGTGTTCAAGAGGTTTCGACCCAAGTTTCAACGCATGTTCAAGGAAGTGGAGGAGTCAAGAGTGGTGCCAACAGAACATGATGCATACAAACAAAACATAAAGTATCGATCATGCTTGGTAGCAGAGCAAAGAAACATATGATAATGCCCAGGTCAAATGTACATGCTCTGTTTTCCTGCCAACAAATGTTAAGAGAAAGAATGTATCCAAACGCTCCATCTTGTCTGGAGTATGCTCATAGTTGGTAGCATCAAGAACAACACCGAGTTAAGTGTCAAGACCTTGGTCTAATGCTCCTTCTAAATGGACGTGGTCTATCATCTGCACCGATATCGTACTGTCCTCCATCACCCAACGAGAACCAAATTGCAAGTTTAATGTTAGTCCCGTGAGTGTTAATTTGCTTACAGAGATTTCAAAAGTTCTATTTTCCATTATCATACTCCTGTTTTAGGTTGAATACTAATACAAACAATGATTTTGATTTTGATCACTAAAGGTTTTCCTTTTGATTAAAACAAAACTTTCACCAACATAGGAGGAGCAGTTACAACCAGTTAGCTGTTGAAAAGCAGAGCTTTCACCGGCTAATTAACAAATTCTAAGGTGGAATAGCCGGTGAAACCATAGAGAAGGAATTTTGGGGATTTAGAGCTTAGACAAAGTGATTTGTGGGTGATTTAAAAGATAAGATGGCATCAAAGAATTAATCACCCAATTATGAAATATTTAGTTTCAAGATTTTGTGGAGATATATGAGGTAAATTCTCACATGGTTAGCTAAGACTTTGCTCACAGCTAGTGAAAGATTTTAGTTATTGAAGACATGTGTCTTTCCCACCATTGACACATCAGAGACAAAACAAATGAAGAATACCAGATGTCAGAGACAATTTTTGAAAACAGTTCGATCTAAAGGAACTAGATTTAGTTATCCTATTGTATTTAGTTTTGCTTTTTGTTTTCTATATTTAGAAATCCAGATCTAGTTTTCCAGGATTTGAGACTTGTTGTAAAGGCTATAAATGCCTATCTTTTTCACATAACAAGGGGTTCGATTTTGGATACAGAAGATACTATATTGTAAACATACTTTTTCATATGATAATACAAATCACAGTTTTCTCTCTCTATTGATGTCAGATTCTCATCTTTCCTTCTGTACTCTTATTCAAGTTGTTTTAGCTGTAGAATGAATGACATATCATTGGTTAGCTAATAACTTGATTAATAGTTGCTAATCATTGTTTATTAAACCCTACATTTGTATTTGGTTTATAAGCATTTTTTTTCTCACCCACTTAAAAGATATCATCTGATTATTGATCCTTGAGAGCACTGGTTCATTTGATTCTCATTTTGACTGTCTGAATACCATACTTTATTTGAGTTATCCCATTGATCCACACATACAAAATACAAAAACAAGTTTACCTTAAGTTACTAAGCATCTTTGTCTTACAACCTCAAAGAGTTTCTTGGAGTGATAACAAGGAGTCCAGCTAATCTGAAGACCAACAAATCCACTATGATGCATTTATTGGTCAATTTTGGAACATATGAGCAGCCTAAATATGTTAACTTGGGCACCTACTGTTTAGATTCGGAAAATTACACATTCACAGAGTTGTTCAAGAAGTATCGATATGTTTTTGCCTGGACATATGATGATTTGAAGACATATGATACACATATTATACAAGATGTGATCCCCATCAAATAAGGGATCAAGTCTTTCCAGCAAAATCTTAGAAATAAACATTCGACTCTCGAACCTATGATACATAAAGAACTCAAGAAGTTATTGGATGCTTGAATCATTTTCAAAGTGAGACATTTGACTTGGGTCTCTAATATGGTGCTTGTAAGAAAGAGGTAAGGAGAAATAAGAATCTGTATAGATTTCAAGAATCTCAATCGCGCTTCCGAAAAAGACAATTACCTAGTTCCCCCTATGGAACAAATCCTGCAACTTGTCTCTAGATCTGAACTATTCTCTCTATTGGACGGGTTTTTCAGGGTACAATCAGGTTCTCGTGGAAGAACGAGATTGATTAAAAACTACTTTCCGAACTAAATGGGGAACTTATGCTTACAAACGGATTCCGTTTGGTCTAATGAATGCAGGAGATACCTTTTAGAGGGAAATTGACATTGCTTTCAAAGGATTAATCGATCAAAGCATGGTGGTTTACCTTGATGATGTTACCATTTATTCTAAAAAAAGAGAAGACCGCCTAAAATATCTCAGACAAATTTTTGAATAGTGCATAAAATATGGGATTTCTCTAAATCCTAAGAAAACTATATTTGCTGTTTCAGAAGGTATTTTATTAGGACACATTATTTCTAAAGACAATATTTCGGTGGATCCATAAAGAACCAAATCCATTTTACAAATTTCTCCACCACACAACAAGAGGTCCATGAAATCATTCATCGACAAAATCAATTTTGTAAGAATATTTGTTCCATATTTTGCTGAAATTGTGAAACCATTACAAAGGATGATTAAAAAATACGTGTATTTCAAGTGGATACCATTGGAGAAGGAAGAATTTGAAAACATTAAAACTGCTATAACCAATGCACCATCTCTTCAAATTCTTGATTTCTCCAAAGATTTCCTTCTATACACATTCACCTCTGATCACTCGTTAGTAGAAATGCTCACGCAAAATGATGAACAAGGGGATGAATACACCGTCACATTTATGAGCACTGGGTTACATGGTGATGAACTAAATTATCCTCTGGTGGACAATAAATTTTTTTCTATCCATAAATCCATCAAGTAGTTCAGACCTTATATCCTAAAAAATCATACTAAATTCATCGTCCCACACCCAGAAGTAAGGTCTCTTTTCGTTCAAAAAGAAATGGGTGAAAGATGAGGGAATTGGATGACATATCTACAAGAGTATGAACTTGAATTCAAACTAGATAATATTGTGAAAGGTCAAGGCTTATGTAAATTAGTGACACAAGAAGCTGACGTTGAAGAACAATAAGAGGAAAGTTGAAAAGATGAACCTACAATGTATACTCAACAGTTTCCATCTGTCCCAACCATTGAAGGATCATATTTAAATGACCTTAAATATTATCTGCAACATGACAGTACTCCGAAACACCTCAATGCTAAGCATAAAAGATTGCTACAACTGAAATATTTACAATATCAACTGTTACATGGTATCTTGTTCAGAAAAAATTATGATGGAGTGTTACTCAGATGTCTCGAAAGACAAGATGCTGATAATGTACTAAAATATATGCACGATGAACTAGCTGGTGGTAATTTTTCAGGAGACAAAATAACCCAAAAAGTGCTGAGAGAAGGATACTACTGGCCCCTACTCTTCAAGGACGCTCATGCATAATCAAGGAGTTGCGAAGCATGTTAGAAGGCCAGGGGGAAGGGAATGTAAAGTTGCTTTTCCTCTCCAACCTGTAGCAGTAGAAGAACCCTTCGAGCAATGGGGACTAGATATCATTGATGAGATAAATCCTCATTCATCTAAGAAACACATGTATATTCTGAACTCTACTGATTATTTCACACGTTGGATTGAAGAAATACCTTTAGTGAAAGTAAATGAAGAGGTAGTAATAAATTTTATTGAGAAAAATGAGGTTTGGAATTCCTAAATCCTTAGTGTTTGATAATTCTACTTATTTATCATCCTTGAAATTATCTAAGTATTCATTGGAAAAATGGATCATTTTAAAGTACTCAACCAATTACTATCACCAGGGAAATGGCTTAGTAGAATATACAAACAAGAACATCATCCATATCCTTAAATGAATCATGGTTGATCACCAGAGAAATTGGCACAATGCATTACAAAATGCTCTCTGGGTAGATTGTGTCACTCCCAAAGCTTCCATAGGAACATCATCTTATTTTCTGGCGTATGGGAAAGAAGTTTTTTTACCCTCAAACATATACATACCTTCCCTTCAACGCACACAAAAGTCTCAGGGAAGAGAATGCCCTGTCATCCAAAGTCGTATCGATACCTTGCTGAACCTCGAGGAAATATGTGACAAAACCAAAAGCAAGTTTGAAGCTCACCAAAAAACAGTAAAACATTGGTTTGATAAGAAGTCTACAGGTGAGAAAGAGTTCCAAGTTGGGGACTTAGTTCTAAAATGGGACAAGTCACATGAAGATAAAGGGAAACATTCAAAGTTCCAACAACTTTGGCTTGGTCCCTACCTCATTAAAGAAAATATTGGTCAAGGCACTTTTCGATTGCAGAACCTTCAGGGGGAAATTGAATCTCTCCATGTTAACGACCACATCCTCAAACACTACATTAGTTAGACATTGAGGCTATTGATCACTTGTACATAAATAAATCCTGATTACGATTTTCATTTTATTTTGTTTCTTAGTCAGGTTGGTTTTCTTAATATTTTTTATTATTATCATTTTTCCTTTATCTTTCTTGATGACCACCTTTGTGATTTTGAATTTCTCACAACTTATCCCAAGTCACATGTCCAAATGTAGCACATCTGGTGAATATATCCTAAATATCTATGTAATAAGATGTCAAATCTACATATCTCCCTAGACATGTAAGCCCTTTACACACTATCACAAGTCAAGATACGGTGGAGGAACATAGCTTATCAATACGAAGAGACATTGGGAAAACATAGAGCCAAGAGATTGCACTGAACAACAAATTTCTATGTTATACGAGCTAAACGATAATGATCTAGATGAAATGTTCGTAGGATACTAGGAATTGCGACTCATGAAGTTTGCTCATCCATAATCAAGTTAGCAGATCTCACCATCACATGTGCCATCCCTAGTGCCTTTAAAGGTTAACTGGAATCCCCACATCCATCTGTATCTCTAAACAAAAGAGAATCAAATATTATAAAAGGTAAAGGCTTGGGGAAAGGCTTTCCAGATCACATGGGATATGGAAGTATCTTCTCCAGGGCTATGGACGCTCGCTGGCAACGAAGCAAGGCTTATGACACCAGGGTGAATCTTTTGAGGATATGGATGCTCGCTGATAGTGAAGCGACACTAGAGAAATGCACTATAACATGTATTCTCAACATTTTTTATGTTTCATTTCTATTATACTACCCACGTCTTCCTTTCTATCTATTTACCATGTGAATAAAATCTCAATTTGAAAGCAATTTGTTAATTGGAAAAAGGTCTCACTCCTCTTTGAATCACCTCAGTATTTTCAATATGCAAGTTATGGGACCTATATTTTCTCTCTTATGATTTTGTATAATGAAGCACCCCTCTTAAATTATGTGTAGACACCATCTTGCAGAGATCCAAGGCTTTGCCCAATGTGTTTCCATTTGTTGTGGCATGCACTACAACCCTCCATTTCTCCATTTGTTCTTGCTTACCTTCTTGGAAAATGGATCCCCTTATATTTTGATCCTAAGAGAAATCCTCATAATTCTCCTTCTCCACATCAAGATAATTAGAAAACTCATGATTTTACCTAAAAAAATCATCAAGACTTGGTGTTGAAATCCAAATTCGAAATCGGAAATTTTTCTTCTAACTTCTCTGAAAAATTCGGAGGAGTTTCTTCTAACTTCTTTGAACAATTTGGAGGAGTTTCTTCTAACTTCTCCAAATAGTTCAAAGGAGTTTCTTATAACTTCTCCGAACAGTTTGGAGGAGTTTCTTCTAACTTCTGTGAATAGTTTGGAGCAATTTCTTCTAACTTCTCCGAACATTTCAAAGAAGTTACTTTCTTTTGCCCCGATATGCATTGATATCACACAAGTTAGAGGAAAGTCCTCTGATGTGTCTAGAGGAGTTAACTCTAACTCCTCCGAACACATTGGAGGAGTTCCTATGATTGCTTCTGATCTTATTGAAGAGCTTCATCTCTAACCCTCTGATTGCACCTACCATATTTAATGCCAAAACGACTGTTTGACTATGTAAACAAAACATGGTCATGTTATTGTTATCCAACCGTGGGTAATTGAGCAAAGATCCCCTAGGTCAAAACATGCCAAGCTGTTACATTTTAAGCTTTGACTTATCCCTACTCAACACGTGGCGACATAATCTAGGTAAGGGCGGCTTGCCTTTCTTTTTCTCTAAGGTTAGGTCAGGTTTTCATTTAATTCTTAGCCTTTGCTTTGTTTCTTTATTTATTTCCATAAGTAGATAGTTTTATTCCTCCCTCGCCACCTTACCTTTTGATAATCCCTTGTTATTCCAATCTAATACACATCTTCTTACCATTATGGATATCATTCTTTTCCCTAACATGAATTTCCAGTCGGCCCTATTTCTTTCACCACAACAAATCTTCTTTCCTTCCTTACAATCAATCTTGATTTGAGCACATAGACTTAGATTGGAAGGATTCCAGGGGACGAAACCTATAAATCCATTCTTGGTCATTCCAAAAATCACCATACTCTGCTTGTAGAAAAATCCCTATTTTTTTTTAAATACCGAAAGCTTTTAATTTAACTACTCCGAACACATCAGAGGAGTTATTGCTAACTCCTCTGATGCGCTCATAAGAGTTAAAGTCTTTTCCTCCAATCAACTCAAAGTACTTGAAAATAACTCCTCCGATCATATCAGGCGAGTTACTTTCAACTCCTCCTATATGATCATAGGAGTTTCTTTCAAGTGCTCCGATCCTTACTACAGAACCTATGGAAAATCCCTCCGATGACCAATTAGAAGAGTTAATATTAACTCCTACGACCTCATCGGAGGAGTTCTTACTAACTCCTTTGATGCAATCAGAGGAGTTGTCCTTAACTCTTTCAATCACCACTCTTTCAAAATTATTCCACTTTATCAGAGAAGTTAATAATAAATTCTCCGATATGTATTAGAGAAGTTAGTTCCTTGGCCTCCGATTTTCATTTTCAAGCCTAACATCTAGCCTTTTTCCTCCAATTTGTTTTCCAAGGTGCTTAAGCATGGTCTACTTTCAATATTTTAGCTGCACTTAAACTCGTACATAACATATTGTTATTATGTCTTAAAATTATCTTTTTGACAGGTACACACATGTCATCGAGGAAGAAGATGACAAGAAAAGTATTCGGAGCTGAGCCCTTTGGAAGCTCCCAACAAGCAAAAGATGTTGAAATAGTCGGGGCTATATATGATGATACAAATGGACTTCTAGAAAAATATGGAGAAACTATGAAATGGGGGGAAGTGTATGACATGTTTAAAATTCAAATTTCTCTACAGAAGTGGAAGAGCCAGATGAACTCTAGACCTTCAAGAATATAAGAAAATTAAGAATATTTAGGGTGGTAGCACACCCAACGATCTTCCCCTGCACATATGTCATTTCATGGATTTTGAAGAACATCGATATAAATAATCGATATGTTTGCAATGCACGAAAGGAACCCATTGCTTCATTTCAACCATAATTTCTAGCTAAATTCTATCACATTGAAGAAAGCAATAAAATATTGTATAGCAAGCTCCTCAGTGAATTTGAATATACACCAAAAGACTAGTTTCCCAAATGGTATAGGGTGGACAAGAAATTTAAATACAAGCCTAAGATTTGGTACCCCATGACTAACTTAAGAAGGCCCCATCAGTATTTGGTGGCCATGCTATGTAGGCTATACGGGGAGCCAACCACAACTCAATTATCCCTATCATTCATGCCCTTGATCTATTTCTGCACAGATGTAGGTGTTTCATTTAATTGGGTAGATATATTATCTGAAAATATCACTACCACCATATCTACAGTAACACAAGCACAAACAATAACATTTCCCAATTTCCATATGTCCTCGTACCTCCTGGACATAATGTGCACAACCCACAAGTATCCGAACATGGGGTGGAGTTGGTTTCTAGACGACGACTCAATCCACATCTATTGCAAAGTGCTCTAGGAGAAAAAATACCATACTAAATACCAAATAATTTGTGAGCACTTCCTTTCTCCTTTATATAAATTTATCTTTTGTGCCACTCCCCCTTGTATGAAAGACAAAGCCATAGCGGTCATAAGAAGAATCAAGGACTAGTATCTAATGGATCATGGCACTTATATAATGGTATATGGTGTAATGAATCCGTCTCACCTACTTCCATGATTTGTACCTGACAAGCTAGTCCTTTAGGAAGTAGCGTACGAGACTATTATACATGGGGTTGGAGGAATGATTTATAGGTTTAAGAAAGCAATATGGCCCACACTACCTTTATACGTCGACAACCATTTCTTTGAGAATACCAAACAAGCCTAAGTGGAGGTAGACATATTACTTTCTTATCACTTTTGAGAAGAAAGATTCATAAGACACCACCCTAGGATATCGTAAGGGAACACTTCAATAGCGTTAGGCTCCCTTATGAGTATACTACTGAAATCTAGGAAGAAGAGGAGGCACATAAAAATGATAGAACTTATAACAAATTCATTTCCAGCAGGCGTGACCAAAAAAAGGGAAGGATCACTAATGAAGGAGTAGCAAGAGAGGCGTCCATAAAAGAAGCAAAACAAGATGAAGCTGAGATATCTTCTCCCATCTCTATCTCAACTCATTAAAGATCTGCCAAGGAAGAGGAAGAAACACCAGTAGATAAAAAGAGGAGGGATATAGAAAAGGTATTGAAAAGGAAGAATGACGCCAAGAAGAATAAAAAATTTGAGGCTAACAAAGCAAAATATAAAGCTGAAGATGAAGCAAAAGCTGCAACAGAAAGAGAAAAGGAATTGGTAGAAGCAACAAGAGTAGCAACAAAAATAATAGAGAGAGAAAGGAAAAACGCATTATGACAAAGCTGTTGAGGAGGAAATGAAAAATAAGAATGCAGAAAGAAGAGGGGATGAAACATGCCCCATGGATGTAGATATTCCAGGAACATCTACCACAGAAACAAAGATAGATCCAATAGGAAGTGGTTTAGGCCTTGGACTATGGGAACCATTTCAACCAGTTGAAGTGCTAGATCTTAGAAGCTTTATGTATGACAAAAAAACTGGTAGGATCGTGCAGGAGTGATTTAAGAAGATGCTAGTGATGGAATGGGCTCCTATATCAGTGGTCACTCAGGTACCAGTCACGGGAGATGTTAGAGAGGATCCTATTGCAACAACTAGAGCCGGTTCTGCATTCATGGATGCCAGTTTATATAACATAGAGATGTTATACAAACAAAATGAAGAGAAGGAGTTAAAGATTAGAGAACTCGAAGAAAATCTCCGATAGATGAAAGTGGATGAAAGAAGTCTCCAAAGCTTCAAAGTCAGTGTTGAGAAGGTTAGAAATGACTTGGAAGGTGCCATTATTGACATGTACACCTAACTGCACCTCTTTCAAGATGCGTCTTCCATAATCATCGACCAGAACAACCAGATACAAATGAAGCTAATACATTACAACACTATCTGTGAAGGTATAACTGACATAGATAGGTGGATAGAGGAAAATCCTGATGCACCTTATGAGTTACATAGGCCGTCAAAATCTGGAAGAAATGCCGATTTGTATGCATTTGAACATTGCCAATAGATAGGATAGAGAGATGATAGAGAGGTGAAAAAATCTATGGAAATATGTTCAAGGATCCACAAGGTTGCTCAGGAACTGATTAGAAATGGCCACCTCCCAAGGTTAGATAAACTTGGAAAGAACCTAGTAGTGAAAGAAATGGTAAATGCAGTTCATGAAAGCACAAATCGAAGGAAACAAATAGCTGAAGAAACTACCTTCATCTCCACCGACCTTATTGATCAATGTATGCTACAACCAATAAAATTGCATATGATGGTGCAAGATTTCATGACAAAGTTAGAGAAATATATGAGCACCCTCGATGACAATATTTCTTTGAACAATGCGAGATTAGAGAAATTGACATATAGGAGGATCGAATCACTCTATGACCATTTAGAAGTTTGGACTAACTACCTCAGAAGAAAAATTTCATAGGAGAAGGACATGATACCTGCCTTTTCTTTCATCCTTTTCCTAAATACTCTAAATTTTCTCCCTTTCTGCACACTTTTCATTAGGAGAGAGAAGATGAATCGTTTTGTAACTGCCTCTTCAAGAAGAAGGCAAAGGGACACTTGGGAGTTAATCATTTTTTTATAAAATATGATAGAATCTCATTTGAAGTGGACTTTTGGCTTTTCAAGCATTGTATAGACCCAAGCAATTTTTCTAGAACTTATACTTTGTTAATTAATATTGAAAAGCCCTCAGGGCTAGTATATTATAAAAGGAATTCCATGTAGAAATAGATCATAGCTTTGAACTACTTCAAGTGAACATAACTACTGTTTCTATGGACTATAAGAATGCTTGTTTGTTGTATACTGTTTCTCATACAATCTTTGTCATTCTACAATTATTGACATTTCTTTGAATGTTTCAATGCCTTGAGATTTTTGGGTTGTTATTGTATACTTTGTTGTGATCTAGACTAATATTATTATATACATTTGTATGCACTTGTATCCAATCTTACTCTTTTGTTACAACTAACTGTATAAAAGTTGTGTAAGATTTTGGTTGCATTTATAACTCATCGATTACTCTATTGTGCTCCTATCTAGGATAAGTTAGCATAGATTAGTAATAGATTAGTCATATTTGAATACATAGTCTTCATATACATCTTTGCATTTCATTTTCACCATACATCCACCCCCATCGATACACCGGACCGTAACCAGTAAGAAAACCAAAAGAAATCAACAAATGGCATCCAGGCCAAATTCTGGATGGGACTGCTAATTTAAACAATGTATAGTGTAGTTGGGACGATATACCAGGGAGTACCCCTTTCCATTCTTGGGAAAAGTTGAACCTGTCAACACAATCTTAAATGACTTCTCCAAACCTTGGGAGAGATTTGTAAGAGGCATTGTAGCCATAAAGCATATGCCTAGTTGGGAGAGGCTATGGGATGACTTTGTACAGGAGGAGCTCCAGATTGGCTCAGGATCTACCCTTCAACAACTTGTTGGGGATGATGGTGAGGATATTTGTAACACACCCACTACGGAATTTAAAATTTTTCGGCCTTTTCTTCTTTTCTCCGAGGAATAGAATTTCCTTGAGTCCCTACGGGACCTGATACAGATCCTGTCATCCCTTATCTGCACTCATTTGATTGGCGGTTATGGCCATAGGCCTTATCGGAGGGTACTCATCGACTTTCACGATAGGGGAAATCGCGATACAGGTATTCCCTTGTTCATTTCGGGGTTTCATCCATCGAAATTTCGCGGCTAGCGAATTATGAGGAAAACTGACCCTTGAGAGTCCCGGGCACCGGAAAGCCGAAACACCAAAACCATGTGTGCGAATCCATTTCAGGACTTCGCCTATCGGGATTTTGCAAGTTGGGAGTTCGGGGGATGTGATGATAGAAGGTCTCACATCGGGGTCTTCCGAGAGTCGAACTTTGAATTACTAACTTTAAACATGCTTCCCTGTTTCGGGATTTTCGCCATTGGGAATTCGGGACATGCGACGACATGAGGTCTCGCACTTTGGTTTCCCAAGAGCCGAAACTCTAATACCCTAACATACGTATAGTTGTATATATGTGTCGCTCAGTCCATTCCGGGAATTCGCAGACTGGGTTTTCGAGACTGGTGAACATAAGCAATCTTACCGTCAGGTGTCCCAAGTGCCGAAACACCGACACACCAAATACCGTCCGTGTTAAGCCATTTCGGGACTTCGCAAGTCGAGAGTTCGGGAGATGCGAGTACAAGGGAATATGCCCTTGAGCATTCCGATTTCCGAAGTGCCGAAGTCTCGTAACCTATCTGCGTATTGTTCTTTTGGTACTTCACCCATCGGGATTTCGGGACTGACGTGTACAAGAAGACTGACCCTTGGGTTTCCTGGTTGCCAAAACACCGAAACACCAAGGCTTACCCATGCCAGAAATTTTCCGGATCTCATACTTCAGGATTTCGTGATGGGTAATGACAAGAAGTCTCACTCCTAGGTTTTCCCGAGAGCTGGAACACCGAAAACTCATAGCTACTCCGTTCTATTATTATTTCAGGATTTCACGGATTGGAGTTTCGCGATGTGCGCAGATAGGAGATCTCGCGCCTAGATCATCCGGGAGCCGAAACTCTGAAATACCGACTCCTAAACCTATGCATCTATTTCAGGGTTTCTCCCATCAGAATTTCATGGACCGGAGATTCGGGACTTGCGAGTACAAACAAATTCACACTTAGGTATCCCGGGTACCGAAATGCCGAACTGTCCTATCTCATCCACTCCTTAAAAAATTTCGGGGTTTTGGTTATCGGGGTTTCACGACTCGCGATGATCAGGGTTCTTCCCCTTTGTCTTGTTGGGTACCAAAACGCCGAAACGCTTACCGATAGCCACGTGTCCTATAAATGGACGGTCCAGATACTCCCACGAACCCTGGGAATCTACGGTCCCGATTTCTTTGCTACTTACGAAGATAAAAGGGAAGGGGTTGAGGCATTAACGCCCTCGTTTCTTCCTCCAATCTAACGGTCGCGACTGACCTTAGATCTTCCGACAGGATCTTGTCCATCAATCGATGTTAGGATATTTAGACACTTAGGAATTAGTTAAGATCTACTTGGTCTAATATGTCGTTAGGTAAAAGTGTGTTTCTTTAGTATGCATTAGTATGCATTTGTAGTTAGGCAATCCGACGGTCACGATATGTTCCCGACATA
>ML777177.1:408935-442634 GCA_009831015.1 Picea engelmannii
GAATGGATTTACCACTAGCCACCCCCGAGCTGAGACCACGATGCTATGAGATTGAGTCTATATTCACCAGTGACCGAGAACGAAGGTTACTCTCCTTCTTCTCTGCTATCACTCACTCTGTAGTTTTTCCAGAATTCTCCCAATCTCTCTTCCTCTTTCCCTCGCGTCTGCCCCCTTGATCGCACACTCTTCCTGCCTTTTCTCTTTTCGACGAGGTTGCGTGTGGCACAATTTTCCTCATGGTGGTCAGTTCTGAGGACTCTACGGATGGGTGGTTCACCCCCATCCCTCATTACTCATGAGGATCCATTTACCTACCAACCTGGCGAGTGATTTAATTTGGGGCCAGCGAGCCGCTCTTGGTTCTCTGGGCCAGTGAATTCCAAATACGGTATTGGTTTCGGTGGAAGTTAAGGCCACCAATATAGGTGCCTTCCACCACCTTTCTTCAGCCATCGTGGTCTCTTTTTCAGCACATCCCCCTCTCAGCAGTCCTGCAATATATATATTCATAATATTATTTACATTCATCGACCTTTTTCACAAGGTCCATTCACATCACACATTCACATTTCTGAGTTTGCCACAATACTTGGCCAGTATAGTTATTTTTAAAGACTGGGGGAAACAGTGTGTTACAATTCCCTCCCCCTTAAAGGAACATCATCCTTGATGTTCTATCTATCAACTTGACATGCATGTAAAGATGTAAACAAAATCGGATATGCCTGTTTCATGGAATCCTCCATTTTCCATGTAGCCTCATTTGGGCCAAAATGTTTCCACTGCACCTTGACCTGTGCAATGGTTTGGCTCTAGAGTGGGGTTTCCTTTCTGTCCAGTATGCATTGAGGTTCTGGTAGAAATTCTCCCTCCAGTTCTACCTAGATCATAGACCAATCAATTATATGGTTAGCATCATGTTCATATTTCTTCAATAATGAAACATGGAAAACATTATGTGATTTTACTGTGGGAGGAAGTGCTAGTCTATAGGCTACATGTCCCACTCTATCTAGAACCTCAAAGGGTCCACAATAACGAGGTGCTAACTTGGCACAAGCTCCCATTTTTAGGGAACTTTTCCTGGGCCTAACTCCGAGATATACATGATCTCCTGCTTTGAACTCTCTTGGAGTTCTCTTTTGGTCGGCATAACTTTTCTGTCAGTTGTGAGCGACCTTCAGGTTTTGTTTTATCTGAGTCACTTGTTGTTCCATTTCTTTCAACATTTCGGGTCCAAAAGAAATCCTGTTTACGGGATTACTCCAGCTGACAGAAGTGTTACATGACCTACCATAGAGGACTTCAAAGGGACTCATCTTTAAGGATGTTTGGTAGCCGTTGTTGTAGGCGAATTCTACCAGTGGCAAGTATTCTTCCCACTTCTTGAGTTGATGCATTACATGCATTCTTAGCATGTCTTCAAGTATTTGGTTCACTCTTTCTGTCTGTCCGTCGGTTTGAGGGTGATAGGTGGTGCTAAACAACAATTTGGTCTCTAAACCCGTCATCAGTGATTTCCAAAAGTTGGAAGTGAACTTCGTGTCTCTGTCAGACATGATCTCTTTCGGCATACCATGCAGTCTGAATATCTCCTTCATGAATACCTGGGTGATATCTATTGCCTTGCAAGTCGATTTGATGGGGATGAAATGAACAGACTTACTCAATTTATCCACTACTACCATGATGGCATCATTCTGTTTGGTCGAGGTTGGTAATCCAGTGATGAAGTCCAGGGAGATGGTTTCCCATTTCCATTCTGGGATTGGTAGAGGTTGTGATAATCCCGTTGGGTGTCGGTGTTCTGCTTTTACTTGTTGGCATTCTATGCATTTGGCTAGGTACTCAACTATGTCTTTCTTCAATCTAGGCCAATAGAATTGTTTCCTGGTGGCCGTGATCATCTTCTGGTATCCTGGATGACCGGTATAGGGTATTTTATGTAGTTCATCCAGTATGAACCTCTTCAAGTCACCACAATCTGGGATATACAATCTACTTCGGTAAGTGAGCAGACCTCCTTCCATTATCTGGTAGTCTCCATACTTTATCCCTGTGGGTTCTTGCTGCAGGTACGAGGTCATGGTCTGGAAAAATGTGTCTGTCTCTTGTGCATTTCTGACTCTTTCCTTGACATCCATATTATAGGTGCTCACCACTTCCAAGTGAATTTCTTTCATACTTCTACTAAGGGCATTGGCCACCTGATTTTCTTTTCCTTTAATATGTTTGATTTCAAAATCAAACTCGCTCAGGAGGGCCATCCACCTAGCTTGTCTGGCATTGAGCTTTGGTTGGTCAAACAGATATTGCAATCCACAGTGGTCTGTCATAAGTACAAAATTTCTTCCTAGGAGGTAATGCCTCCACATTTTCAAGGCGTGCACTATGGCAGCCAGCTCTAGATCATGGGTCACATAGTTGACTTCGTGCTCATTCAATTTTTGGGATTCATAGCAGACCAAAATTCCTCCCTGCATAAGGACTCCTCCGAGCCCTTCCTTACAAGCATCTATGCACACGAGGAAGTCAGCTTCGGGATCGATGATCTTCAACACGGGTGCATGGGTCAGTATATGTTTCAAGGTTTGAAATCTTTCTTCACATTTCTGTGTCCACAAGAATTTTGTCCCCTTCTTCTGGAGGGCAGTGATTGGACAACCAATCTTGGAGAATCCTTTTATAAATCTCCTATAGTATCCTGCTAATCCCATAAAGGATCTGATATCCGAAACGTCCTTTGGGGTAGGCCATTCCATGATAGACCTGATTTTATCAGGGTCTACTGCTACTCCTTCTTCGAATAGAACATGGCCTAAGTAATGTATTTGCTTCTGGAAGAATTCACATTTGCTGAATTTTTCATAGAGCTGATGTTCTCTTAGTACTTGCAACACAAGCCTAAGATGCTCTTCATGCTCTTCTCTATTCTTGGAGTAAATTAATATATCGTCAATAAAAACCAACACACATTTGTCTAGGAATTTGCTGAGTACATTGTTCATCAAGCACATAAAAGTGGCAAGGGCATTGGTTAACCCAAATGGCACTACCACGAACTCATAGTGACCATACTGTGTTCGGAAGGTAGTTTTATGGATGTCTTCACCCTTAATTTGGACTTGATGGTATCCCGACCTCAAGTCAATCTTTGAGAAAATAGACACACCCCCCAATTGATCGAACAGGTCATCGATCCTGGGCAAGGGGTACTTGTTCTTTATGGTTACCTTATTGAGTTGCCTATAATCTATACACAGTCTAAGGGTACCATCCTTCTTTTTCAAAAACATGACTGGTTCTCCCCATGGAGACACGCTGGGTTCGATATAACCCTTATCCATCATTTCTCTCAATTGCAATTTAAGTTCAACTAGTTCAGGTGTGCTCATCTGGTAGGGTGTCCTAGACACCGACACTACTCCTAGTGCAAGTTCTATCGAGAAATCTATGTCCCTTCTCAGAGGTAGACCCGGTACCTCTTCCAGAAACACATCTCTGTATTCTCTCAGGATAGGGTGATCATCAGGGCTTGGTTCGTCACCTTCGATTGTTTTCAACACCTGTATTGCATATAGGGGACATCCCTTTCGACAATACTTTCTCATTTGCAGGGATGATATTTGTCTTACTGAGACAGGTTTTCGGATCCCTTGAAGGGTTATCTTTTTCCCTTCTTTACTTACACATTCTAAGGTTTTATGGTAATAGTCCAATCTGGCTATATGGGTGGCTAGCCAGTCCATACCAATCAATAGATCATAAGATCCTAGGGGTAATATGTTAAGGGTTTCTTGGGTGGGGAATTTACCCAACATCAATTGGCAGGCTGGTATAACCTCTGCTACCCTTCTTTTGGTGCCAGTGGCTAACTGTACCAACCATGGCTTGGTACGTTTTTGTGGCTGTAGTTTACACTTATCAACAAATTTAGGGGCTATATAACTCAAATTTGAACTAGGGTCAATCAAAACAAACACTAGATGGTTGGAAATCATATCTTCTATTTCCACCACTGAAGCTTGGTGGTCAGCCTGGTTATTATCCAAGACTGCATAAATTTGTGGCACACTCATGGCCACATCATTGATGGTGGTAACTTCCTAGATGTTATAAATCCTCTGACTATTATATTATCGGTGTGGACAGTCTCTCAATAGATGTTCTTCCTTGCAACCCCAACATTTCAAAGGTTCTCTCTTTGGGTTATCAGTCTTCACTGATATGGGTCCAGAAGTTTTATTTCCGCTCAAGGAGGGAAAATTCTGCTGGTGCACACTCCGGGCTGGGAAGCTCATTCTTGGATTCTTCTTATAGTTCTTAAATCCTGGGAATTTAATCCCCTTTTTCTGAAATCTTGAACTATTCTTCTGTTTCCATCCTTTGCGAGGTTCTGCTCGATGCCCAAACTGTTCATGACAATAAGTTGCCTTTCGAATAGTGCCTTCTAGCGTCTTTGGCTCATCAAATTCAATTCTATTTCGATAGTCATTAGGTAGTCCACTGATGAAGCGTTGCACATTTACCTTTTCCGCTTTTATATAAGGTACATACCTCAAGAAATCGAGGAATTTGTTGACATATTCTTCTATAGTGAGTTGTCCCAGTTTGAGTTCATAAAACTCTTTGGTCTTCTCATCGAAATATTTTTCCGACAAATACTTCTTCCATAAGTATTTTTCAAATTTCTTCCAGGACAGGTCCTCTTAGCGAACCCCTTTCACATTCTTAATATCTTCCCACCAAATGGAAGCCTTTCCGTTCAAGTTGAAGGTGGCCACTCGGGCCTTCAAATTTTCTGAAAAGTCATGGACTCTGAAATATTTCTTTAGTCCAAGCAACCAGGCCTCTGCTTCCTCTCCCTTCTTTATTTCACCGTTGAAGGAGGGTAGTTTGGCTTTTCTGAATTCTTCAAATTTATGACCTTTGGAAGGATTTTGCTTCTTCTGTTTCCTTTGGGAATAGGAACTGGTTCTGCTGCTAGAAGAGCCCTCCGAATTGCCTGCTTCCTTCTCAGAGGAATCATCCGCCGCTTGTCCTTTACCTCTGGGGTGGACCTTTTTCGAGGTGCTCCTCTCAGTGTGGCCACTGATATGACCCTGTTTCTGAGTTTCAGGTTCATGCTGCATTTGTATTTGTAGATCGGATAAACTCTGCAATAAAACTGCATTAATTTCTGTTTGCTTTTCTTGTTCTTTCATCATCCTTTCATTGTCAGCCTTGCAGCTTTGTAATTCAACCATGAGGCTCCTCATAGTTTCAGCTAGAACTGGAGGGGTCCCTACCGCCCTCATTTCGTCAGACTCTTCATCTCTATTGTGGGAGCCCTCCCCCACTTCATGGTGAGTCACCATTCTATGCGTCTGTAATTTCACGCAGTTGATCATCCACTTGGGTGAAAAAGACAAACACTGGTTGCTAGTCAATATTTTAGATACATTCATAACCCGCGCATAAATTCATTTTTCTTTCTCATGCATACAAAATCGGATTTTCATTTCAAACTTTGACTTTTGATTGAGAAGGTTAAGACATGGGGTTACTCCTTTTAGAAGTGTTTCGAACGGAGCTCCTGCACAAATTGTTCATGAGCCCAAGCAGGCCAAGTGTTGTAACCATGCTCTGATACCAATTTGTAACACACCCACTACGAAATGTAAAAATTTTCGCCCTTTTCTTCTTTTCTCCGAGGAATAGAATTTCCCCGAGTCCCTACGGGACCTGATACATATCCTGTCATCCCTTATCTTCACTCATCTGATCGGCGGTTATGGCCACATGCCTTATTGGATGGTACTCATTGACTTTCGCGATACGAGAAATCGCGATACATGTATTCCCTTGCTCATTTTGGGGTTTCATCCATCGTAATTTTGCGGCTATCGAATGATGAGGAAAACTGATCCTTGAGAGTCTTGGGCACCGAAAATTCGAAACACCAAAACCATGTGTGCGAATCCATTTCGGGACTTCTCCTATCGGGATTTTGGAAGTCGGGAGTTCGGGGGATGTGATGACAGAAGGTCTCACATCGGGGTCTTCCGAGAGCCGAACTCTGAATTACTAACTCTAAACATACTTCCCTGTTTCGGGATTTCCGCCATCAGGAATTCAGGACATGCAACGATAGGAGGTCTCGCACTTAGGTTTCCCAGGAGCCGAAACTCCAATACCTTAACATACGTATAGTTGTATATATGTGTCGCTCAGTCCATTCTGGGAATTTGCAGACCGGGTTTTCAAGACTGGTGAACATAAGCAAACTTACCGTCAGGTGTCCCAGGTGCCGAAACACCGACACACCAAATACCGTCTGTGTTAAGCCATTTCGGGACTTCGCAAGTCGGGAGTTCGGGAGATGCGACTACAAGGGAATACGCCCTTGAGCATTCTGATTTCCGAAGTGCCAAAGTCTCGTAACCTATCCGCGTATTGTTCTTTTGGGACTTCACCCATCAGGATTTCGGGACTGATGTGTACAAGAAGACTGACCCTTGGGTTTCCAGGTTTCCAAAACACTGAAACACCAAGGCTTACCCACGCTAGACCTTTTTCGGATCTCATACTTCGGGATTTAGCGATGGGTAATGACAAGAATTCTCACTCCTAGGTTTTCCCGGGAGCTGGAACACCGAAAACTCATAGCTACTCCGTCCTATTATCATTTTAGGATTTCGCGGATCGGAGTTTCACGATGTGCGCAGACAATAGATCTTGTGCCTAGACCTTCCGGGACCCGAAACTCTGAAATACTGACTCCTAAACCTACGTATCTATTTCAGGGTTTCTCCCATCAGGGTTCTTCCCCTTTGTCTTCTTGGGTACTGAAACGCTTACCGGCAACCACGTGTCCTATAAATGGATGGTCCAGATACTCCCACGAACCCTGGGAATCTATGGTCCCGATTTCTTCACTACTTACGAAGATAAAAGGGAAGGGGTTGAGACATTAACACCCTCATTTCTTCCTCCAATATAACGGTCGCGATTGACCTCAGATCTTCTGATAGGATCTCTTCCGTCAATCGATACTTATCCACACGTTTCCATTTCAGGATTTCACAAGTCAGGGTTTCGGGACTTGCGAGTGCAAGGGGACTCGCCCTTGGGTATTCCGGGTACCGAAATGCCAAAATGTTGAGGTCTACGAGGACCATTCTCCCTCGTGCAAGATTTTAAGACTTAAAATATAACATCCTCCTTCGGGTCCTCAGGTAATTTACACCAGGTTTTGAAGACCAGACTGGAAGGTCTTCTCGAAGGTAAGGGAGTGGTATCGAAAGGGTGCCTTCATGAGGGAATCTATCCAAGGCATCAACTAGGACAAACACAGGAACAAATCTCTTGAGAGAAGACTTGAAAATTTGTATTAGTTCATCATATATATATATATATATAAACATAATCCATACGTGGTCTTTCCAATAAAAACATGCAACCATCATTTCTGGTCAAAACACCATGTAGACAGTCTTATATTGAAACCATTCATAATTGCAGAGACTATGAACATACATGTCATCATATAAATTTCAAGATAAAAGATATAACACTTATCAGATAAACACCAGAAGATGCAACTGCTCAAAGGGGTGCTTGTTTCCACCCAACCGTAGGCTCAGCGATTCCGAATGGATTTACCACTAGCCACCCCCGAGTTGAGACCACGATGCTGTGAGTCTGAGTCTTTGTTCACTAGTGACCGAGAATGAAGGTTACTCTCCTTCTTCTCTGCTATCACTCACTCTGTAGTTTTTCCAGAGTTCTTTCGATCTCTCTTCCTCTTTCCCTCACATCTTCCCCCTTGATCGCACACTCTTCCTTCCTTTTCTCTTTTCGACGAGGTTACATGTGGCACGATCTTCCTCATGGTGGTAAGGTCTGAGGACTCTACGGATGGGTGGTTCACCCCCATCCCTCATTACTCATGAGGAGCCATTTACCTACCAACCTGGTGAGTGATTTAATTTGGAGCCAGCGAGCTTCTCTTGGTTCTCCGGGCCAGTGAAGTCCAAATACGGTATTGGTTTCGGTGGAAGTTAATTCCACCATTCCAGGTGCCTTCCACCACCTTTCTTTAGCCATCGTGGTCTCTTTTTCAGCACATCCCCCTCTCAGTAGTCCTGCAATATATATATTCATAATATTATTTACATTCATCGACCTTTTTCACAAGGCCCATTCACATCACACATTCACATTTCTAAGTTTTCCACAATACTTGGCCAGTATAGTTATTTTTACAGATTGGGGGAAACAGGGTGTTACACTATTTCTCTTTATGCAAAGGGAAAGAATAAGACTAAGAAGGGCCCCAAGGGTGGGGCCAAGCAACAGTAGAAGGGAGGTGAGCAATAAAGGGATATGAGAAAATTTAAATGCTTTTCTTGTAACAAGATGGGGCACTATGTTGGACATTGTCCCAACATGAAGAAGAAGAAGTAGGGTGGTACAACAACATCAACTGAGGAGGATGAGTTATCCTCTCAGTTTGAGAGGGAGATGTCCTTGATTGTCAGTCTGTCTACAGTTGAGATACCATCTAGTGCACGGTACATAGACAGTGGAACATATAATCATATGTATGGTGTTAGAGAGAAATTTATTGATCTTAGAGAGTTTGGGATCAATTTGGAGATAGTTCTTGGGAATAACACCATAGTCAGGGTAGATGTGCATGACACAGTTTCCTTTCAAAGGGAGTTGAGGCCACCCATGGTGTTCAGGGATGTCTTGTATGTCCTTGGGTTGAAGAAGAACTTGATATCAGTTTCCACCATTCATGATAGGGGATTTGAGGTGTCATTCCAAGGTGACTAGGACCTCATTTACCCTAAGGGGTCCAATATTACATCAACCATAGTGATTGGGACTCATGATAGGAAACTGTACAGACTCAGTTCTAAACCATTACATGCTTTGTCTTGTAGCAACAACAACAATCAGTTGTGTGAGCTTTGGAATATGCAGATAGCTCAATTACATCATGGAGATATGAGGGTGTTGTGGGAGATTGTGACAGGATTTCCATAGTTAGACACTGAGCATCAAGAGGTATGAAGGGGGTGTGCTCTTGGGAAGTACACCAAGACTATATTTCTGAGTAGTGACAGTAGATCATCTGGGGTACTTGATTTGGTAAACTATGATGTGTGTGGGCCCATGTCATAAATTTCATTGGGTGGATGTGAGTACCATGTGAAATTCATTGATGACCACTCTAGGAAGACCTAGATCTATTTCCTGAAGACCAAGAGTGAGGTCTTCAAGAGGTTCCAAGAGTTTAAGGCTCTTTTGGATAACCAGAAAGGGAGAAGGATCAAAGTCTTGAGGCCAGACAATGAGGGTGAATATACCTCCACATAGTTTAGAGACTTTTGCACCTAGAAGGGTATTAGGAGACAATTGACCGTTTCTTACAAATCCTAGCAGAATGGGGTTACTGAGAGGAAGAACATGGCTATTGTTGGTGCGGTGAGATATATGTTGAATGATCAGAGGTTGCCATTTTTCTTATGAATGAGGCTTGCAATAATTCAATGTATATGTAGAACAAGAGTCCACATAGAGCTCTGGGGAGCAATACTCTTGAGGAGGCTAGATGTTGGACACCTTCACATTTTTGGGTGTATGACTTTCTCTCATGTCCCTTATGAGAAGAGGACAAAGTTAGGTCCCACAACATAGAAGGGGATCCTAGTTGGATACAACATGGTCACAAAGGCCTATCAGATATACATACCATCACCGAGGAGAGTTGTTGTGAGGAGATATGTTAGATTCAAGGATGATAGAGCCTTTCATAGATCTTGTGAGTTGAGAGATAGAATTGAGGAGGTCCCATAGATGTAGGATGATACATCATAGAGACATAGCCTTAGGTGTCTATTACACTTAGTTCATGGGTGACTGGTCCACCCGGTACAACTACATGATCACAGGTGTCTGGTACACATACCATAGGTGCACGTGCTTCAGGATCTCACACATCTATGGTGAGATCTATGGATTGCACTGAGGGGCATGAGGGTACTGCTCCACATGAGGTTACTACAAGGAAGAGGAAACTGAGATGATTTTACGCGACCTTGAAGGAATCCAAGTAGCTAGTTGGTAAGCCCCAGAGGTTGATGAGAGAGAGAAGATCACCAAATAGGTTTGGATCCTACTTGGCCATGGTGACCAACATCACAGATTCCAAGCTCACTACTTTTGAGCAGGCATCAGAGCAACATGTCTAGAGATGCTATGCAAGAGGAGTATGATTCCATTATGTAGAATGATGTGTGGGAGGTGGTGCCTAAACCAGAGGGGAATTCTGTTGTGACTTCAAAGTGGTTGTACAAGATGAAGTATGTTTCATATCGCAGCCTTGAGAAAAACAAGGTTCAATTTGTGGCGAGAGGATTCTTTCAGGTTGATGGGATTGACTATGATGAGACATTCACACTAGTTGCGAGATATACTTCCATCATGAGTATTATGGCCATTGCAGTAGAGATGAGTTGGAAGATCCATTAGATGGATATGAAGACAACATTTCTGAATGGTCTTATAGAGGAGGAGGTATAAAACATGGGTTCGAGGTGCTTGGGAGAGAGTCCCATGTGTGCCTCTTGAAAAAGGCATTGTATGTTCTGAAGCAGATGGGCTTTGAGAAGAGTGAGATGGATCCAGATCTCTATTACATTGTTTATGGAGATGATACTCTCATCCTTGTCCTATATGTTGATGACTTGTTTATCACTGGAGGGGAGGAGCTCATAGATGGTTGCAAGAGGGGTCTTGCTTCAGAGTTTGAGATGAAGGAAATAGGACTGATGCATTATTTCTTGGGAATGGGGGTTTGGAAAGAGGATGTGCACATATTTCTAGGATAGGGGAAGTATGTAGCATATATTTTGAGCAGAATTCAGATGGAGGATTTAAGACCCATGTCGACACTTATGGTCACCAACTGGAGGAAGCTTAGTGCTTTTGAGTCTGAGTTCGTGGATGCCATGAGATATCGTTGGTTGGTTGTTTCATTGATGTATTTGGTCAACACTAGACCAAATATTTGTTTTTCTATGAACACTCACAGTTAGTATATGGTGGAGCCTAGGAGAGTGTAATTGATAGCAAAAAAACATATTTTGAGGTACATAGGAGGGTCGATGGAGTATGGTTTGGACTGCGTTTGAGGTGATGGGTTTAGGTTGATTGGCTATATAGACTCATACTGGGAAGGATGTGCAGTTGACATGAAAAGCACTTCAGGGTGCTGTTTTGGGTTGGGATCAACAATTGTTTCCTCGTTCAGTCGGAAAGATAATTCAATGGCATTGAGTTCTACTGAGGCAAAGTATATGGCAGTTAGTCAGACCATCTATGAGGCTATTTGTCTTCACAAGTTATTGGTTGGACTATTTGGTAATGAGTTGAGGCCTACAATGATTCATTTTGATAATCATAGTTGTATCAAACTCTCTAAGAATCCATTATTTCACTATAGGTCAAAGCACATAGAGATCATCTACCACTTTATCCATGATTAGCTTCAGAGAGGAGTAGTTCATCTTGAGTACATATCTACTGATGAGCATATTATAGACATTCTCACAAAGTCTTTTCCAAGGGGAAATCATGTCTACTTCAGAGACACTATGAGAGTGGTGAAAAACACTTTCCTTGGTAAGAGGGAGTGTTGAGATTTTGTACCTTGGGAATTTTCCCCCTAGTGGTATTGAGTGCCTAACACTAAAGGGGGAAAAGTACCCCTCCCTCACTTTACTTTACGTTATAAATTCAAAGTGACTTTATTTACATAAAGTGACTTAGAGAACTTAAGTAAAGGGGGAGATCTAATCTCCACCCTTGATCTTGGTTGGCTAAGATCTAATCCTATGCACTGGTTCCTAGGTTAACCTAATGATGAGGTTAAAGGAAAAGAGAAGGAGGAAAAAGGGCATTTATTTGTTCACTATGAGTTTTGAGTGAAAAGAAGAAGACGAGAAGGAAATTTGGAGAAGGAGGAGGTTGAGAGGGGCGCACTTTGTGAAGGAGGGTGCACCAAGAGGCTTGAAGGGCACACTTGATCAATGAGAGAGGGTACACTTAGCATTGGTAAGGAGGCACACTTCTTGAGGTGCATTTTATAACTGAGGAAGAAGGGCACGTGTTCTATGACAAGTACAACATGCTCGTATTCCAAGACATGCGTATCACTTAACCTTGGGATGGGCGCATTTACTACTGGCTAAAGGGTGCATAATTCAAGGAACAATAGGCTCGACTTTCAAGGGATATTAGACAAATTACTTGAGATAAGTTGGTTGTATATCTTTGCTGTAATATTTCCTTCTAGATCCATAATAAATGTTCCTCTTGACTGGTTTTCCCCATGGGGGTTTTTCCAGGTTCATGTTGACCAAAACTCACTTGAGTAAATTTGTGGTTTTCATGTGTTTTATTATCAACATTTAAGTGTAAAATATCAAGAGGTGTGTTTATTGTTTTAATGAAATTTTTACAGGAGAATGTATGGACATCAAAACCACATTATCTAACCTTGAAAACTATAGAATTAAATGAGCATTAAACTAGTCTTAAAGGCTATATTAAACAACAACAAAAAAAGTGTTGTTAGCAGTCCTAAAACAATAATATAACAATCATGGTCTTGTTCTTAAATCAGTGCCTAAACAGTGTCAAAGACAGAACTGTTGGGAAGCCTTAAAGAGCCTCAAAATTATTCATGTGTTACAAACTAGAAGACAATAAGGGCCACTAAAAAGGAAATGCATAGCCCACAACCGCTCTACCTTGGAAAGCATTATTAATTAGTTATTTATTTTATGTGTCCCTCATTTTTTAGAGGTGTTTCATTTCTCTCGAGATCCCAGGGGGAACTTTTATTGCATGCTATTTTTTCTAGGGAACCACCGAGCCTAGTGGCCCCTTCTTCCCATGAAACAAGGTACATTCCCTTCTTGGGTCAATAATCCCCAAAACCTGAAAGATGGGGAAACAAAGGGGAATAAGTAATGAGAATCAACAAGTATGAGCGAGAATAGTACGATGACCCTTCAAGGAGACCCATGAGTAGCAAACCTTTCCCTGAGGGTGGCCACTTACTAGAAAAACATGACACTCACCAAGGTGAAATAGGGGAAGAAGCATAATTTCCAAGAAAATGTTTTCAAAATAAAGAAAGGATCCTTTGAAACATGTTCAAATGCTTCAAATATAAAATTACACTTACCATGATACCAGACTTGTTACCTCATGAAGCAAGATGGTGTAGAGCCCCTTCCCTCCAAAGGGTTACTCGACCTCCCAGTCTTGGATCACTTAAATACTGAGTCAAAGTGATTCCTTTAGCTGCTTTTTCCTCCCGGTGAACATGACTATGACCGTGGGTCTATCTCTTCACAATTAGGGCTTCGAGGATATTATAAACTCTCCCTTCTCTTCTTCCTGAAACGTGCTGTTCTGATCCTCCGAAATCCTGCTACACATCTCCTCAGATTCGCCGACGCCACTATGGTTTGGGTTTCGCGACTTCGTGAAACTATGAGTCTCTCACCCCGAACTTCCAGGCTTTTGATTCTCGAATTCCTTAATCCATTTCCTGGTATTCCTCTCACGATCAACGACTGAGATTGGATCGAGACTTTAGACATCGTGACTTTGTTTTTTTCAAGTCTTCAAACTTTCCAAACTCCAAAGTACCGAAACACTCCATGACTATCCTCCTCTTAGATTTACTAGATATGATGGTCTGGGATCATTCRTCTCCCTCTGGAATGAATCTTGTCCACTATCTTGGATGGTGACTTTTCTCCTTTGAAAAATTTCCAGCGCTCTTCCTCCTGAGCTTTCCTTCTTCAATTTTCTTTGTTCCTCTTAACAATCTTTTGAKACTTAGTCAAATTTTTGATCTATGTGCACCTTGCAACATACTTTCATCCACAACTTAACCTCTCCTTGTGGATGGATTCACACTCCTTGCAACTGTTCTCCAACCACTTCTGTCTCCCATGGCTGAAATCACGCTATCCCTCCTGAGATTTCGAGTTTGAAAACTCTGTCACGCACTCCTTGTGGACGTCGATGCACTCCTTGCAGATGTTGATGCACTCCTTGCACACATATAAGTTCTCGTTATCTCTTCTGAGCTTTCGAATCAAAACAAACTCAGTCATTCACTCCTTGTGGAAACTATGCACACCTTGCACCCACTCAATGAAGAGAAACAATTGAAACTTATTCACTCTTCACAGTGACTCATACATTCAACAAAGCAAGTGCGGTCATGGATACAAGAAAAATAAATAACAGAGAGTTGCAAATTAAAAAAAGGTCTACCATTCATTCAGATAGACACATAACAACAAACATTTGGGAGAATCTTCCTCTGTTATATTCATCCAACTGAAACTTACATACATTCATACACTGTTAATCGACTATATTCTACCAAAAACCTTCCAACACCAACCATCAAAAACCACTATTGGGCAATATTACAAAGCTTTATACAAAAGAGGTTCTCTTCGAGCCTTTCCCTCCAACTACTCTACGCTATCTTATCAGAATTAAATGCTATCAACTACTTAACATATATTACAATAAATATCGAGTCAGACAGATAAGAGCGCAAGCTCAAGATCTGTACCACGATCCAATTCATAAAACAAAATACATTCACCATCAATCTTATGCGATGGTTCAACCTCTGATCATTAAAGATGTTCATAACTCAAAAAATATTTATCAGACATTACATTAATACATTGATATTTGAAATTCAAAATATTTCAAAATATGTGCTAGTGCGCCCAACTATCTTCCACGCTTGTGCTTTGTTGGCGATGCTCCTGCATCATACTCCCTTGGCTGAAAAATTCATGGACTCCCGTCCATGAGCTCCTGCACCGATCTTCCATGCTTCCGGATCTCTGCTTCACCAACCCAACTGACATCTTCTATTGGTCGTCCTTTCCACTTCACTAAGTATTCAAAATACGTCTTCCTTATGGTCTTCTTACCAACTCGTTGACTATGATATTTTCCATCTACAACTTCTCCGCTATAGGCATTTGTTTCTCCCATTGGATATTCCCTTGATCTTATGATATTTCGGCTCCATACTCCCTGTAAGGATACATGTCCACAATGTTGAATATGGGCGATATACCGACATCTTCTGGCAGCTCTAACTCATAAGAATTCTCACCAAACCTCCTCAGGATTTTACATGGTCCTATCTTTTTAAATTTCAACTTATTTTATGTTCCCCTTGTGAATCTTTCTTTCCTTAGATGTGCTAGGACCTGATCTCCAACTTCAAATTCAAGCTTCCTCCTATGTTTATCAACTCTAGATTTTTATTCACTACTGCTCTTCTTCAATTGCTCCTTGATCTGATTATGAAGTTCCTGCATCTCTGTAGTGAAGTCTTCGGATCCAATGCTCCTAAATTCACCCTTCTTTAGATCTCTTAACTCCGACACTCCCCTCAGATTCATGCCATACACGATTTAAAATGTACTCTTCCTAGTGCTCTTGTTCGTTGAGTTATTATATGAAAACTCGACTTGTGCTAGAATCTGATCCCACTGACTATGATGTTCAGTGACCAAACTACTCAACAAATATCCTAAGCTTCTATTCACCACTTCAGTCTGTCCATCCGTTTGTGGATGATATGCGGAACTAAAAGATAGCTTTGTCCCCAACTTTTTCCACAACGTCCTCCATAAATGACCAACAAATTTGGTATCCCTGTCTGAAACTATACTTCTGGGAAATCCATGGAGTCTCACAACCTCTTTGAAAAACAGATTTGCAACATGCATTGCATCATTGGTATTCTAGTATGGGATAAAGTGTGCCATCTTCAAAAACCTGTCCACCACCAAAAATATGGAATCACTTCCTCTCAGTGTCCTTGGAAATTCCAACACAAAATCCATGCTTATTTCATCCCAAGGCCTCTCTGGAATAGACAATGGCTGATACAATCCAATGTTCTATTTCTTCTCCTTGCCATACTGACAAATCTTGCAATTGTTCACAAATTTATTCACCTCCACTCTCATACTTGGCCAATAATATGAGCCGTTTAATTGGGAAATTTTTTTGTAATGGCCAAAATTTCTGGCTAGACCTCTACTATGCTTTTCCTTCAGCAAGTTATCCCTCATAGAGCATCTTGGTATGCACAACTGACATCCTTTGAACAACAACCCATCTTGAATAAGATATTTGTCCCACTGGATTCTGTCTCTGAGCACAAGATTCACACAGGCTTCATATGCTTCTCCAAAATATGGATCGTTGTGGTACATTTCCTAAAGGTGGTCAAACCCCAAGGTCTCAATTTGAAACTCCTGTAGAATAAAAATTCTCCTACTCAATGCATCAAAAACCTTGTTAGCATTTCGAGAAACATGTTTAATAACAAAAGTGAAATTTTGCATAAACTCTATCCACTTAGCATGCCTTTGGTTGAACTTCTCCTGCCTGGTTATGAACTGCAAAGCATGATTATCGCTATACAGAACAAACTCCTTTGGTACGAGATAGTGCCTCCATTTCTTCATGGCTTGAATTATGGCATAGAAATCCTTGTCCTATGTGGAGTACTTCTTTTTAGCTTCATTAAACTTCTCGCAGAAATATGCAGCATGTCTGTTATCTTGACTTAAGACCACTCCAATTGCAACTCCACTCGCATCACATCTTACCTGAAATGTATTTCCAAAATCTGGTAAAACCAGAATCAATTGTTCAGTTATTTTCTCCTTCAATATGTTGAAGCTCCTCTCATTCTTCTCTATCCATTTGAAAGACTTGTGTCTTTTCTTCACTGTATCCATCATCTATGCACTAATCCCACTAAAATTTCTGATGAACTTTCGATAGAAACTTTCTAATCCATGGAAGCTTCTTACCTCAAAGATATTCTTCGCTGACGACCATTCTCTGATTGCTCTCACCTTTTTGGGATCCATCTTCAGCTCATTTGAAGAAATCACAAAACCCAAATATATGAGTTCTATTTTCATGAAAGAGGACTTTTTCAGATTAATCAACAACTTCTCTTGCTCCAACCTCCTCATCGCCAATGTTAAATGTCTCAAGTGCTCCTCCTTAGTCTTGCTAAATACCCATATATCATCCATATATACAATCACGAACTTACCCATGAAATATTTTAGCACTTCGTTCATCAACCTCATAAAAATACTCAGGGAATTCGTTAAGCCAAATGACATAACAATCCATTCATACAACCCCTCATTGATCTTGAATTCTTTCTTTCACTCATCACCTTCCCTCATTCTGATTTGGTGATATCCACTTTTCAAATCTATTTTTGAAAAATAGTTAGCTCCACTCAGGCAATCCATCAAGTCATCCATCCTTGGTAATATAAATCTATATCTGATGGTAATCTTGTTTATGGCGCTTGAGTGCGTACACATTCTCCATCCTCCATCCTTCTTTGGACTTAATACAGTTGGTACTGCACATGGACTCAATATTTCTCTGACCAACCCTTTGTCTAATAGATCCTGAACCTGTCTCTTCACTTCCTCATTCTCTTGAGGTGTCAACCTGTATGATGCTTTATTCGTCAGGCTTGGTCCTGATATCAAGTCAATGTGATGGCTGATACTTCTAATAGGTGGCAATGAGTTTGACAACTCATCCACTACAATGTCAGAAAAATTATCTAGCAGTCCCTGAACTTCCTCAGGTAAATATTCCATTGAAGTACACTGGTAAGGATAACTCTCGACTTCCTCACTACAACAAATTGCATCTCTTGTTCCTTCTTTACTTCATTCATGAGTTCCTTCCCACTCACGAGAAGCATGCTCATGTTGGCTTCATCTTTCACCTTCTTTTCTTCAATCGAAAACAACATGTGTGTTCTACCATTATTCTCTAAGGTGTATGTATTCATCCTCCCATCATGAATAACATTCCTGTCATACTGCCATGGTCTCCCCAATAAAACATGGCAAACATCTATAGGAATCACGTCACATAGAATCTCATCTCTATATCCTCCTATTTTAAATTCAACCAGGCATTGTTGAATGACTGTTACCTGATGACCTTTCTGCAACCATGAGACTTTATACGACATCAGATGTGCAGTCGTCTCCAGATCTATCTTCTCCACCATCTCCGTGGATACTAAGTTGTCAGTGCTCCCATTGCCAATTATCACCGTGCGAACCCTATCCTTCATCTTGCAAGCTGTCCTGAACAAATTGTTCCGTTGTGCTGGTTTTTCAATCTTTGGCTCTTGCTTCAAAATAACCTTCTTCATCATCAAGGATTTCCCATCCTCTACACCTTCTGCCTCAACATCTCGCTTCTGCGCTTCTGAAATGTGAGCTTCACCTCCTTTCTTCCTCTCGAGACAATCTCAAGACATATGTCTTGTTTTTCGAGGTGCTCCTCTCAGTGTGGCCACTGATATGACCCTGTTTCTGAGTTTCAGGTTCATGCTGCATTTGTCTTTGTAGATCGGATAAACTCTACAGTAAAACTGCATTAATTTCTGTTTGATTTTCTTGTTCTTTCATGATCCTTTCATTGTCAGCCTTGCAGCTTTGTAATTCGACCATGAGGCTCCTCATAGTTTCAGCTAGATCTGGAGGGGTCCCTACCGCCCTCCTTTCGTCAGACTCTTCATCTCTATTGTGGGAGCCCTCACCCACTTCATGGCGAGTCACCATTCTATGCGTCTATAATTTCGCGTGGCTGATCGTTTGCTTGGGTGTAAAAGACAAACACTGGTTGTTAGTCAATATTTTAGATACATTCATAACCCACGCATAAATTCATTTTTCTTTCTCATGCATACAAAATCGGATTTTCAATTCAAACTTTGACTTTTGATTGAGAAGGTTAAGATAGGGGGTTACTCCTTTTAGGAGTGTTTCTAACGGAGCTCCTGCGCAACTTGTTCATGAGCCCAAGAAGGCCAAGTGTTGTAACCATGCTTTGATACCAATTTGTAACACACCCACTACGAAATTTGAAAATTTTCACCCTTTTCTTCTTTTCTCTGAGGAATAGAATTTCCCCGAGTCCCTACGGAACCTGATAGAGATCCTATCATCCCTTATCCACACTCATCTGATCGGTGGTTATGGCCACATACCTTATCAAAGGGTACTCATTGACTTTCACGATACGGGAAATCACGATACATGTATTCCCTTGCTCATTTTGGGGTTTCATCCATCGGAATTTCGCGGCTAGCGAATTATGAGGAAAAATGACCCTTGAGAGTCCCGGGCACCGGAAAGCCGAAACACCAAAACCATGTGTGCGAATCCATTTCAGGACTTCGCCTATCGAGATTTCGCAAGTCAGGAGTTCGGGGGATGTGATGACAGAAGGTCTCACATCGGGTTCCGGGTGCCGAACTCTGAATTACTAACTCTAAACATACTTCCCTATTTCGGGATTTACGCCATCGGGAATTCAGGACATGTGATGACAGGAGGTCTCACACTTAGGTTTCCCGGGAGCTGAAACTCCAATACCTTAACATACGTATAGTTGTATATATGTGTCGCTCAGTCCATTTTGGGAATTCACAGACCGGGTTTTCAAGACTGGTGAACATAAGAAAACTTACCATCAGGTGTCCCAGGTGTCGAAACACCGAGACACCAAATACCGTCCGTGTTAAGCCATTTCGGGACTTCACAAGTCGGGAGTTCGGGAGATGCGAGTACATGGGAATACGCCCTTGAGCATTTCGATTTCCGAAGTGCCAAAGTCTCGTAACCTATCCGTGTATTGTTCTTTCGGGACTTCACCCATCGGGATTTCGGGACTGACATGTACAAGAAGACTGAACCTTGGGTTTCTCGGTTGCCAAAACACCGAAACACCAAGGCTTACCCACGCTAGACCTTTTTTGGATCTCATACTTCGGGATTTCACGATGGGTAATGACAAGAATTCTCACTCCAAGTTTTCCCGAGAGCTGGAACATCGAAAACTCATAGCTACTTCGTCCCATTATCATTTCAGGATTTTGTGGATTGGAGTTTCACGATGTGCACAGACAGGAGATCTTGCGCCTAGACCTTCCAGGACCAGAAACTCCGAAATACCGACTCCTAAACCTACGCATCTATTTCAGGGTTTCTCCCATCGAAATTTCGTGGACCGGAGATTCGAGACTTGCGAGTACAAAGGGACTCACACTTAGGTATCCCGGGTACCGAAATGCCGAACTGTCCTATCTCATCCACTCCTTAAACTATTTTGGGGTTTCGGTTATCGGGGTTTCGTGACTCGCGATGATCAGGGTTCTTCCCCTTTTTCTTCTTGGGTATCGAAACGCCGAAATGCTTACCGGAATCCACGTGTCCTATAAATGGACGGTCCAGATACTCCCACGAACCCTGGGAATCTACGGTCCTGATTTCATCACTACTTACGAAGATAAAAGGGAAGGGGTTGAGACATTAACACCCTCGTTTCTTCCTCCAATCTAACGGTCGCAACTGACCTCAGATCTTCCGACAGGATCTCATACGTTAATCGATACTTATCCACACGCTGCCATTTTGGGTTTTCACAAGTCGGGGTTTCGGGACTTGCGAGTGCAAGGGGACTCGCCCTTGGGTATTCCGGGTACCGAAATGCCAAGATGTTGAGGTCTACGAGGACCATTCTCCCTCGTGCAAGATTTTAAGACTTAAACTATAACATCCTCCTTCAGGTCCTCAGGTAATTTACACTAGGTTTTGAAGACCAGACTAGAAGGTCTTCTCGAAGGTAAGGGAGTTCTCTTGAAAGGGTGCCTTCGCGAGGAAATCTATCCAAGTCATCAAGTAGGACAAACACAGGAACAAATCTCCCGAGAGTAGACTTTAAAATCTGTATTAGTTCATCATATATATATATATATATATATAAACATAAGCCATACGTGGTCTTTCCAACAAAAACATGTAGCCATCATTTCTGGTAAAAACACCATGCAGACAGTGTTATAATGAAACCATTCATAATTGCACAGACTATGAACATAAATGTCAACATATAAATTTCAAGATACAATATATAACACTTATCAGAAAAACACCAGATGATGCAATTGCTCAGAGGGGTGCTTGTTTCCACCCAACCGTAGGCTCAACGATTCCGAATGGATTTACCACTAGCCACCCCCAAGTTGAGACCACGATGCTGTGAGTCCGAGTCTCTGTTCACCAGTGACCGAGAACGAAGGTTACTCTCCTTCTTCTCTGCTATCACTCACTCTGTAGTTTTTCCAGAGTTCTTCCGATCTCTCTTCCTCTTTCCCTCACATCTTCCCCCTTGAACACACACTCTTCCTGCCTTTTCTCTTTTCGATGAGGTTGCATGTGGCATGATCTTCCTCGCGGTGGTCAGTTTTGATGCATTATATCTTGGGAATGGAGGTTTGGAAAGAGGATGTGCACATATTTCTAGGATAGGGGAAGTATGTAGCATATATTTTGAGCAGATTTCAGATGGAGGATTTAAGACCCATGTCGACACTTATGGTCACCAACTGGAGGAAGCTTAGTGCTTTTGAGTCCGAGTTCGTGGATGCCATGAGATATCGTTGGTTGGTTGTTTCATTGATGTATTTGGTCAACACTAGACCAAATATTTGTTTTTCTATGAACACTCACAGTTAGTATATGGTGGAGCCTAGGAGAGTGTAATTGATAGAAAAAAAACATGTTTTGAGGTACATAGGAGGGACAATGGAGTATGGTTTGGAATACGTTTGAGGTGATGGGTTTAGGTTGATTGGCTATATAGACTCATACTGGGAAGGATGTGCAGTTGACATGAAAAGCACTTCAGGGTGCTGTTTTGGGTTGGGATCAACAATTGTTTCCTCGTTCAGTCGGAAAGATAATTATGTGGCATTGAGTTCTATTGAGGCAGAGTATATGGCAGTTAGTTAGACCAGATATGAGGCTATTTGTCTTCACAAGTTATTGGTTGGACTATTTGGTCATGAGTTGAGGCCTACAATGATTCACTGTGATAATCATAGTTGTATCAAACTCTTTGAGAATCCATTATTTCACTATAGGTAAAAGCACATAGAGATCATCTAGCACTTCATCCATGATTAGCTTCAGAGAGGAGTAGTTCATCTTGAGTACATATCTAATGATGAGCATATTGTAGACATTCTCACAAAGTCTTTTCCAAGGGGAAATCATGTCTACTTCAGAGACACTATGAGAGTGGTGAAGAACACTTTCCTCGGTAAGAGGGAGTGTTGAGATTTTGTACCTTGGGAATTTTTCCCCTAGTGGTATTGAATGCCTAACACTAAAGGGGGAAAAGTACCCCTCCCTCACTTTACTTTATGTTATAAATTCAAAGTGACTTTATTTACATAAAGTGACTTAGAGAACTTAAGTAAAGGGGGAGATCTAATCTCCACCCTTGATCTTGGTTGGCTAAGATCTAATCCTATGCACTGGTTCCTAGGTTAACCTAATGATGAGGTTAAAGGAAAAGAGAAGGAGGAAAAAGGGCATTTATTTGTTCACTACGAGTTTTGAGTGAAGAGAAGAAGACGAGAAGGCAATTTGGAGAAGGAGGAGGTTGAGAGGGGCGCACTTTGTGAAGGAGGGTGCACCAAGAGGCTTGAAGGGAACACTTGATCAATGAGAGAGGGTACACTTAGCATTGGCAAGGAGGCACACTTCTTGAGGTGAATTTTCTAACTGAGGAAGAAGGGCACGTGTTCTATGACAAGTACAACATTCTCGTATTCCTAGACATGCGCATCACTTAACCTTGGGATAGGCGCATTTACTACTGGCTAAAGGGTGCATACTTCAAGGAACAACATGCTCGACTTTCAAGGGATATTAGACAAATTACTTGAGAGAAGTTGGTTGTATATCTTTGCTGTAATATTTCCTTCTAGATCCATAATAAATATTCCTCTTGACTGGTTTTCCCCATGGGGGTTTTTCCAGGTTCATGTTGACCAAAACTCACTTGAGTAAATTTGTGGTTTGCATGTGTTTTATTATCAACATTTAAGTGTAAAAGATCAAGAGGTGTGTTTATTGTTTTAATGAAAGTTTTAGAGGAGAATGTATGGACATCAAAACCACATTATCTAACCTTGAAAACTATAGCATTAAATGAGCATTAAACTAGTCTTAAAGGCTATATTAAACAACAACAAAAAAAGTGTTGTTAGCAGTCCTAAAACAATAATATAACAATCATGGTCTTGTTCTTAAATCAATGCCTAAACAGTGTCAAAGACAKAACTGTTGGGAAGCCTTAAAGAGCCTCAAAATTATTCATGTGTTACAAACTAGAAGACAATAAGGGCCACTGAAAAGGAAATGCATAGCCCACAACCGCTCTACCTTGGAAAGCATTATTAATTAGTTATTTATTTTATGTGTCCCTCATTTTTTATAGGCGTTTCATTGCTCTCGAGATCCCAGGGGGAACTTTTATTGCATGCTATTTTTTCTAGGGAACCACCTAGCCTAGTGGCCCCTTCTTCCCATGAAACAAGGTACATGCCCTTCTTAGGTCAATAACCCCCAAAACCTGAAAGATGGGGAAACAAAGGGGAATAAGTAATGAGAATTGGTAAGTATGAGAGAGAATAGTATGATGACCCTTAAAGGAGACCCATGATTAGCAAACCTTTCCCCGAGGGTGGCCACTTACTAGAAAAACATGACACTCACCAAGGTGAAATAGGGGAAAAAACATAATTTCCAAGCAAATGTTTTCAAAATAAAGAAAGGATCCTTTGAAACATGTTCAAATGATTCAAATATAAAATTACACTTACCATGATACCAGCCTTGTTACCTCATGAAGCAAGATGGTGTAGAGCCCCTTCCCTCCAAAGGGTTGCTTGACCTCCCAGTCTTGGATCATTAAAATACTGAGTCAAAGTGATTCCTTTGGCCCCTTTTTCCTCCTGGTGAACACAACTATGATCATGGGTCTATCTCTTCACAATTTGGGCTTCGGGGATATCCTAAACTCTCCCTTCTGTTCTTCCTGAAACGTGCTGTTCCGATCCTCTGAAATCCTGCTACGCATCTCCTCAGATTCGCCGACCCCACTATGGTTTCATTTTCGCGACTTCGTGAAACTATGAGTCTCTCACCCCAAAATCCCAGGCTTCTGATTCTCGAATTCCTTAATCCATTGCCTGGTATTCCTCTCACAATCAACGACTGAGATTGGATCGAGACTTTGGACATTGTGATTCTGTTTTTTTCAAGTCTTCAAACTTTCCAAACTCCGAAGTACCGAAACGCTCCATGACTATCCTCCTCGTAGCTTTACTAGATATGATGGTCTGGGATCATTCGTCTCCCTCTGGAATGAATCTTGTCCACTATCTTGGATGGTGACTTTTCTCCTTTGAAGAATTTTGTGCGCTCTTCCTCCTGAGCTTTCCTTCTTCGATTTTCTTTGTTCCTCTTAACAATCTCTTGACACTTAGTCAAATTTTTGATCTATGTGCACCTTGCAACATATATTCATCCACAACTTAACCTCTCCTTGTGGATGGCTTCACAATCCTTGCGACTGTTCTCCAACCACTTCTGTCTCCCATGAATGAAATCATGCTATCCCTCCTGAGCTTTCGAGTTTGAAAACTCTGTCACGCACTACTTGCGGACATCGATGAACTCCTTGTGGACATTGATGCACTCCTTGCACACATATAAGTTCTCGTTATCTCTTCTGAGCTTTCGAATCAAAACAGACTCGGTCACACACTCCTTGCGGACACTATGCACACCTTGCACCCACTCAATGAAGAGAAACAATTGAAACTTATTCACTCTTCACAGTGACTCACACATTCAACAAAGCAAGTGCGGTCATGGATACAAGAAAAATAAATAACAGAGAGTTGCAAATTAAAAAAAGGTCTACCATTCATTCAGATAGACACATAACAACACACATTTGGGAGAATCTTCCTCTGTTATATTCATCCAACTGAAACTTACATACATTCATACACTGCTAATCGACTATCTTCTACCAAAAACCTTCCAACAACAACCATCAAAAACCACTATTGGGCAATATTACAAATCTTTATACAAAAGAGGTTCTCTTTGAGCCTTTCTCTCCAACTGATCTATGCTATCTCATCGGAATTAAATTCTATCAACTACTTAACATCTATTACAATAAATATCGAGTCAGACAGATAAGAGCGCAAGCTCAAGATCTGTACCATGATCCAATTCATAAAACAAAATACATTCACCATCAATCTTATGCGATGGTTCAACCTCCGATCATTAAAGATGTTCATAACTCAAAAAATATTTGTCAGACATTACATTAATACAATGATATTTGAAATTCAAAGTATTTCAAAATATGTGCTAGTGCACCCAGCTATCTTCCACGCTTATGCTTTGCTGGCGATGCTCCTGCATCATACTCCCTTGGCTGAAAAATTCATGGACTCCCGTCCATGAGCTCCTGCACCGATCTTCCATGCTTCCAGATCTCTTCTTCACCAACCCAACTGACATCTTCTATTGGTCGTCCTTTCCACTTCACTAAGTATTCAAAATACGTCTTCCTTATGGTCTTCTTACCAACTCGTTGACTATGATATTTTCCATCTACAACTTCTCCGCTATAGGCATTTGTTTCTCCCACTGGATATTCCCTTGATCTTCTGATCTTTTGGCTCCATACTCCCTGTAAGGATACAGGTCCACAATGTTGAATATGGGCGATATACCCATATCTTCTGGCAGCTCTAACTCATAAGAATTCTCACCAAACCTCCTCAGGATTTTACATGGTCCTATCTTTTTCAATTTCAACTTATTATATGTTCCCCTTGTGAATCTTTCTTTCCTTAGATGTGCTAGGACCTGATCTCCAACTTCAAATTCAAGCTTCCTCCTGCGTTTATCAACTCTACGTTTGTATTCACTGCTGCTCTTCTTCAATATCTCCTTGATCTGATTGTGAAGTTCCTGCATCTCTGCAGTGAAGTCTTCGGCTCCAATGCTCCTAAATTCACCCTGCTTTAGATCTCTTAACTCCGACACTCCCCTCAGATTCATGCCATACACGATTTAAAATGTACTCTTCCCAGTGCTCTTGTTCATTGAGTTATTATATGAAAACTCGGCTTGTGCTAGAATCTGATCCCACTGACTATGATGTTCAGTGACCAAACCCCTCAACAAATATCCTAAGCTTCTATTCACCACTTCGATCTGTCCATCCGTTTGTGGATGATATGCAGAACTAAAAGATAGCTTTGTCCCCAACTTTTTCCACAACGTCCTCCATAAATGACCAACAAATTTTGTATCCCTGTCTGAAACTATACTTCTGGGAAATCCATGGAGTCTCACAACCTCTTTGAAAAAAATATTTTCAACATGCTTTGCATCATTGGTCTTCTGGTATGGGATAAAGTGTGCCATCTTTGAAAACCTGTTCACCACCAAAAATATGGAATCACTTCCTCTCAGTGTCCTTGGAAATTCCAACACAAAATCCATGCTTATTGCATCCCAAGGCCTCTCTGGAATAGGAAATGGCTGATACAATCCAATGTTCTATTTCTTCTCCTTGCCATACTGACAAATCTTGCAATTGTTCACAAATTTATTCACCTCCGCTCTCATACCTGGCCAATAATATGAACCGTTTAATTGGGAAAATGTTTTGTAATGGCCAAAATTTTTGGCTAGACCTCTACTATGCTTTTCCTTCAGCAAGTTATCCCTCATCGAGCATCTTGGTATGCACAACTGACATCCTTTGAACAACAACCCATCTGGAATAAGATATTTGTCCCACTGGATTCTGTCTCTAAGCACAGGATTCACACACGCTTCATATGCTTCTCCAAAATATGGATCGCTGTGGTACATTTCCTACAGGTGGTCAAACCCCAAGGTCTCAACTTGAAACTCCTACAGAATCAAAATTCTCCTACTCAATGCATCAAAAACCTTGTTAGCATTCCGAGAAATATGTTTAATAACAAAAGTGAAATTTTGCATAAACTCTATCCTCTTAGCATGCCTTTGGTTTAACTTCTCCTGTCTGGTTATGAATTGCAAAGAATGATTATCGCTATACAAAACAAACTCCTTCGGTACGAGATAATGCCTCCATTTCTTCAAGGCTTGAATTATGGCATAGAAATCCTTGTCCTATGTGGATTACTTCTTTTTAGCTTCATTAAGCTTCTCGCAGAAATATGCAACATGTCTGTTATCTTGAATTAAGACCACTCCAATTGCAACTCCACTCGCATCACATCTTACCTGAAATGTATTTCCAAAATCTGGTAAAACCATAAACAATTGTTCAGTTATTTTCTCCTTCAATTTGTTGAATCTCCTCTCAGCCTTCTCTGTCCATTTGAAAGACTTGTGTCTTTTCTTCATTATATCCATCATCTATGCACTAATCCCACTAAAATTTCTAATGAACTTTCGATAGAAACTTTCTAATCCATGGAAGCTTCTTACCTCAAAGATATTCTTCACTGACGACCATTCTATGATTGCTCTCACCTTTTTGGGATCCATCTTCAGCTCGTTTGAAGAAATCACAAAACCCAAATATATGAGTTCTATTTTCATGAAAGAGGACTTTTTCAGATTAATCAACAACTTCTCTTGCTGCAACCTCCTCATCGCCAATGTTAAATGTCTCAAGTGCTCCTCCTTAGTCTTGCTAAATACCAATATATAATCCATATATACAATCACGAACTTACCCATGAAATATTTTAACACTTCATTCATCAGCCTCATAAAAGTACTCAGGGAATTCATTAAGCCAAACGACATAACAATCCATTCATACAGCCCCTCATTCATCTTGAATTCTTTCTTTCACTCATCACCTTCCCTCATTCCGATTTGGTGATATCCACTTTTCAAATCTATTTTTGAGAAATAGTTAGCTCCACTCAGGCAATCCATCAAGTCATCCATCCTTGGTAATGGAAATCTGTATCTGATGGTAATCTTGTTTATGGTGCTTGAGTGCGTACACATTCTCCATCCTCCATCCTTCTTTGGACTTAATACAGTTGGTACTGCACATGGACTCAATATTTATCTGACCAACCCTTTGTCTAACAGATCCTGAACCTATCTCTTCACCTCATTCTCTTGAGGTGTCAACCTGTACGATGCTTTATTCCTCAGGCTTGGTCCTGATATCAAGTCAATGTGATGGCTGATACTTCTGATAGGTGGCAATGAGTTTGACAATTCATCCACTACAATGTCACCAAAATTATCTAGCAGTCCCTGAACTTCCTCAGGTAAATATTCCATTGAAGTACACTGGTAAGGATAACTCTCGACTTCCTCACTACAACAAATTACATCTCTTGTTCCTTCTTTACTGCATTCATGAGTTCCTTCCCACTCATGAGAAGCATGCTCATGTTGGCTTCATCTTTCACCTTCTTTTCTTCAATCGAAAACAACATGTGTGTTCTACCATTATTCTCTAAGGTGTATGTATTCATCCTCCCATCATGAATAACATTCCTGTCATACTGCCACGGTCTCCCCAATAAAACATGGCAAACATCCATAAGAATCACGTCACATAGAATCTCATCTCTATATCCTCCTATTTTAAATTCAACCAGGCATTATTGAATGACTGTTACCTGATGACCTTTATGCAACCATGAGACTTTATACAACATCATATGTGCAGTCGTCTCTAGATCTATCTTCTCCACCATCTCTGTGGATACTAAGTTGTCAGTGCTCCCATTGCCAATTATCACCTTGCGAACCCTATCCTTTGTCTTGCAAGCCGTCATGAACAAATTGTTCCGTTGTGCTGGTTTTTCAGTCTCTGGCTCTTGCTTCAAAATAACCTTCTTCATCATCAAGGATTTCCCATCCTCTACACCTTCTGCCTCAACATATCGCTTCTGCGCTTCTGAAATGTGAGCTTCACCTCCTTTCTTCCTCTCGAGACAATCCCAAGACATATGTCCTGTTTTTCCACAGGCATAACATATTACTTCTCCTCCTCGCCTCTTCCTCTTCCTCCGAAAAAATAGATTCTACCACCACTTTTCCTTCCTCGGGAACTTCCTCCTCTCTCAGAGTGACAATGTGGCTTCTTCGCCTCATCTTTGAGCTTCTGTGCTTTATCCTAGGCAACTCCCTTGCCTCTGTTCAACTTCAATATCTGTTTTGTTGACTCTGCTTCCTGGCCAACTTCTCTTCTGCCTTCAACTCCATTTGATACATGTCCTCTATGGTCCTGACTGTCGCCATGCTGATTTCATCCTGGATATCATATCTTAGTCCATTAATGTATTTGGAAACTTTCTCTTCGTCTCTCTTTCTTTGTCTAGCTCTAATGTTCAATTTATAGAACTCCTCTGTGTACTCCTTCACAACCAATTCTCTCTGTCTCAGGTTTTGCATCCTCCTGAACAAACTTATTTAGTAATCCTTGGGTATCAATTTCTCCTTAAGCTTGGCTACCATTCGATCCCAGCTATTGATTTTTTGTTTACGCTTTCTCCTCCTGTTGGCCTGCAGTTCATCCCACTACAGTGCTGCATGTCCTTTTAACCTAGTGACAACATGTCTTACTTTTTTCTCCTCTTTGACATCCTCATAGTCAAAATACTTGTCCATTTCTCATATCCAGTCAAGCAAATATTCCATGTCTAAATTTCCTTCAGACATATGGATTCTAATATTTGCTCTGGAACCCAATTTGACAACCACTTTCAGCAAGCGTTCTTCCATAACATTCTCAACTACAACTTCTTCGACTTCTACTTCTTCATTTTTTGCCTCGCTAACGTCTCCAACATAAGGAACTCTCCTTTGTGCTGTCTCCATGGCATCCAACCTCACACACAATTCTCTCATCTCCCTTTCCATAGCTCTGTTGGCTACGGGTTGCTCTGCACGTCTTCTAGGTGGCATTGTGTTGAAACCTTTGATACCTCTCACCGATATCAGCTTACCTTCCTCCCTACAAAATCCAATTATGTACTTGCTCTTATACCACTTCTGGTACATGCCCCCTTCCCTCGAAAGGGCTGCTTGACCTCCCGGTCTTGGATCGTTAAAATACTGAGTCAAAGTGACTCCTTTGGCCCCTTTTTTATCATGGTGACCATGACTATGACCGTGGGTCTATCTCTTCACAATTCGGGCATCGTGGATATCCTGGACTCTCCCTTCTCTTATTCCCAAAACGTGTTGTTTTGAACCTTTGAACTCCTGCCACGTGTCTCCTTTGCGACCCCACTATGGTTCGGGTTTCGCGACTTCATGAAACTCTGAGTCTCTTGCCTCGAAATTCCGAGCTTCCGATTCCTGAATTCCTTAATTCACTGCCACGTACTCCTCTCATGATCAACGACTGAGATTGGATCACGACTTCGGACTTCGCGACTTTGTTTTTGTCAAGTCTTCAAACTTTCTGAACTCCGAAGTACCGAAACACAACCATGACTATCCTCCTCGTAGCTTTACCAAATATGATGGTCTGGGATCGTTCGTCTCCCTCTGGAATGGATCTTTTCCACTATCTTGGATGTGGACTTCTTTCCTTTGAAGAATTTACACCGCTCTTCCTCCTGAACTTTCCTTCTTTGATTTTCTTTGTTCCTCTGAACAATCTCTTGAAACTTAGTCAAATTTTTGATTTGTGTGCACCTTGCAACAGACTTTCATCCACAACTTAACCTCTCCTTGTGGATGTCTTCGCACTCCTTGCTACTGTTCTGCAACCGCTTCTGTCTCCCGTGACTGAAATCATGCTATCCCTCCTAAGCTTTCAAGTCAGAAAACTCCGTCACATGCTCCTTGTAGACGTCGATGCACTCCTTGCACACATAGAAGTTCCCATTATCTCTTCTGAGCTTTCTAGTCGAAATAGACTTGGTCACGCACTCCTTGTAGACACTATGCACACCTTGCACCTGCTCAATGAAGAGAAACAATTGAAACTTATTCACTCTTCACAATGACTCATACATTCAACAAAGAAAATGCGGTCATGGATACAAGAACAAGAAATAAAATAAAGTTAAAAATAAACAAAAGGTCTACCATTCATTCAGATAGACACATAACAACACACATTTGGGACAATATTCCTCTGTTATATTAATCCAAATGAAACTTACATACATTCATACACTATTAATCGACTATCTTCTACCAACAACCTTCCAACAACAACCATCAACAACTACTACTGGGAAATATTACAAAGCTTTATACAAAAGAGGTGCTCTTCGAGCCTTTCCCTCCAACTACTCTACGATATCTTATCAGAATTAAATGTTATCAACTACTTAACGTCATTTACAATAAATATCGAGTCAGACAGATAAGAGCGCAAGCTCTAGATATGTACTACGATCTGATTCATAAAACAAAATACATTCCCCATCGATCTTATGCGATAGTTCAACCTCCGATCATTATAGATGTTCATAACTCAAAAATCTTTGTCATACATTACATTAATACATTGATATTTGAAATTCAAAATATTTCAAAATATGCGCTAGTGCGTCCAACTGTCTTCCACGCTTGTGCTTTGTTGGCGATGCTCCTACATCAAAAGACCTGTTGTCTTCTGTGGACCAAGCTGGGTGTGGTGGATGCTACTACCATCGATCAGATGGTGATGTGTGGTATGATAGGGGACCCTTCTTGCTCATTTTCCTCTCGGTACTCCATGTCTACAACTTGAGGCCTCGAGACATCATCTCCTTAGTTATCCCTAGGATTGGGGGATAACATGCCCCTTTGAGATACCTTAATCCACCTCTTGTGAAGTTATATCCCCCCATCATTTTAGTCACCATGATCTCACAAAGAAGGATTGCATTTTTATCAATAACTTTGATGTACATTATTTACATTACTTAGCCCTCAACCATACTATTTGGCTCACAACCTAAATCACACACACACACACACAAACACACATATATATGTTACATTAGATTTTCAGGGATCAAAACTAGGGTATTACAATGTATCTATGGGGAGAAAGGGCTCCCAAAAGGAACGAAGGTTCAAGAAAACAAAAAAATAACTCTAAACTAAGAGAGATATGCCCAATTTAGAGAAAAAAAGACAAGGAAATGTGCCAATAGATGACTCAATGAATTTTTAACAAAGATTCTCTTTGCTCTATTGGAAACTAAAACAAAATAAACACTATGTTCCATAAGAAACTAGAAAAATCTCACACCGTAACAAAAGAAAACCTTAACAATGAGAAACATTGCATGGAATGATCCATACATTCATAAAATAGAAAATAATTTTTGGGAAAAAACACACAAAAAGGAAAAAGGCAAGGTCGGAGGGAAAAATATTGTAATTTGACCCTTGAAACAAAAGAAGGCACATGGAGTGCCCCACCAAGGAGTGTACCCATTGAAGAAACCCAAAGAAAAAATAAGGTGAGGGATCCTCCACTAGATTAAACCACCAAAGCAAATGATTGTTGCTTACACATTCAACCAAGTAATCAAAAAGAGAGGAGCAAGGTCTCCGAGAATGAAGCAAAAACTCCTTGAACAATGATGAAAAATCTAACAGAAAGTAGGAAAAGTGTCCCTATGGGGATCAAAGGCTCCTAAGGCAAGCGAAGGTTCAAGGCAACGAAAAATAACTCTAGACTAAGAGAGCTATGCCAAATTTAGAGAAGAAAGACAAGGAAATGCGCCAATAGATGACTCAACAATTTTTTTAGCAAAGGTGCTCTTTGTTCTATTGGAAACAAAAACAAAATCAACACTATGTTCCATAAGAAACTAGCAAACTCTCACATAGTAATGGAACAAAACCTCATGAATGGGAAAAAATGCATGGAATGATCCACAAATTCATAAAATAGATTTTTTTTTTTGGAAAAAAACACACAAAAAGGCAAAGGCAAGGTCGAAGGGAAAATGATGGGAATTTGACCCTCAAAACAAAAGAAGGTGCATGGGGTGCCCCACCAAGGAGTAGACCCACTGATGAAACCCAAAGCAAAAACAAGGCAAGGGATCTTCCACTAGATTAGACCACCAATGTAAATGGGTGTCGCTTACACATTCAATCGAGTAATCAAAAGTAATGGTTTGTATTGGTTGTACATGGTGGGGTCCACTAATAATCACAAGTAATAGTGACACTCTAATGAATAATGGATCAATATGAGAATGCAAAGCTAGCTAGAGCTTGTTATTGTTGAAATATCTGAGGTCCTATGAGGCTTCCATCTAAGGTCTGTCCTTGACCTTAGTATGGCTCTAAGTTTCAACTATTTTGCTGTCTTCTTTTGCTGTTTTAGGACAACAAACTGTCATGTACTTNCTGCTCAATGTTTTATAGGTTAAGTGCTCTTTTAAGGTGCCCTTGCAAGTGTTTTCTTGTCACAATATTAGCACATGCAATATAACTCAAAACACATAACACTACCTCTAGATCTTGAAACTTTAAAATGCTGTTCTACACTACTAAGCATGCATAAATTTGACACAGGTATTTTTGGTCAACATGACCCTGGATAAAACCCCCCCGGGGAAAACCAGTTTGGGATATCTGTCTATATAATGTGATTAAAGCAAGAGATACAACAAGTAATGCAATA
>ML777177.1:459125-471803 GCA_009831015.1 Picea engelmannii
TTTGGTACCACATCCTAGGTGATTGCTTCAGACCATATAGTGACTTCTTTAGCTTACAGACCAACTCTTTCTTTCCCTTCACTACAAAGCCTTCTGGTTGCTTCATGTAGATTTCTTCTTCCAGATCCCCATGTAGGAATGCTATCTTCACATCCATCTGTTCCACTTCAAGATCAAAAGAAACATCAATAGATAAAAGAAATCTAATAGAAGTTGACTTAGCAACAAGAGAAAAAATCTCACCAAAGTCAATTCCCTCTACCTGGGAATAACCTTTTTCTACTAACTGAGCTTTGTATTTCTCCACTTTACCTTGTGCATTAAACTTCTTCTTAAACAACCATTTGCAACCAACGAATTTTCTTCCAGCTGGAAACTCAACTATATCCCATGCCTCATTCTTATCCAAGGCATCCATTTCTTCAACCATGGCCTTCTTCCAGAGTTTACTATCCTCTGAATTCACTGCTTCCTTGATAGTTCTGGGATCATCATCAGTAATAGATAAAGAAAAGTTGGAACGAAAATCAGGTGGACTATACCTTTCTGGTTGCCTTCTATCTCTCACTGATCTCCTCAATACTGGGGTATGAGGTTCTTCTTCTTCTTCTTCTTCTGCTTCCTCTTCTTCAAATGATTAAGATTTTGCATCATCTAACTCAAGATCTATTTTCTCAGGTTCATCTTGCGTTGGTAGGAATTCCTGTTTGGACACATATTTTACCTCTCTGAAGACAACATCTCAACTGTAAACAATTTTCTTGGTTTATGGGTTCCAAAGCTTATATGTCACATACCCACTAGAAAAAAAATAAAAATTTCTCTCTTCCTCAAAGGATAGAATCCCCGAATTCCTATGGGGGCCTAGCGTAGGCTAGCTCTTCCCTTATCCACCTCCATGTGATCGTTGGTTATGACCACAGGCTAAGCCAAGAGGTGCCTTTCGCATTTCGTGACTTAGTGATGCAAGAGAGTCAAGTCTTTCGACTCTTCAAACCTCGAAACCCGAAATCTTACCTTCGATGAGATTAATGACTGCGAATCCCCCCCTGATCCGATGGTCCTGGCCGTATCAGGATTTCGGTAACCGGGAGTTCGAAATGCAGTGACCCAAACCATTGGTCACTCCATTCCCTGAACTTCGATATGCGAGCTCTTGTACGAGATCCAACGATCCTCAATGATTTGGATCCAACGATCAAGATCTTTTCGGAGTTTCATGAACCGAGAGTTCATGATGCAACGACTCCAAATCTCTTGTCACTCCAATCCCTGGATTCCAATATGGGATTTTGTGTATGAGATCAACGACCCTCGCTGATATGGATCTGATGGTCACTATCCCTCCTGAGCTTAAGGGTGTTGAAAGACACTCAGACTTAATCGTGCGTCGGGGTTTCATATATCAGGATTTTGCAACTTGTGAAGATGAGGAGTCTTATCCTCTGGTTTCCCGGATGCCGAAATGGTGAAACTTATTCACTCTAAACCAACTCATCCACATAGTGCATTGGGGTTTCGTATACTGGGATTTCGTGACTTGCGAAGGAGAGGGGTCTTGCCCTCTAGTTTCCCAGGTGCCGAAACGCCAAAAAATATTCATGCTAAACCAGCTCATCAACAGAGCGCATCGTGGTTTCGTATGCTGGGATTTCACGACTTGCAAAGACAAGGGGTCATGCCCTCTAGTTTCCTGGGTGCCGAAACGCCAACCGACATCCACGTGTCCTGTTCCGATGGACGGTTCCAAATACTTCGGGACTTTCAGGACTTCATCGAGTCCACTCTCTTTCCTATGCAAGGGTTAAGATCGAAGGTCAATAGAGCTCTGACAGATCCTCAGATCTACGGTCCTAGATCCCATCGCTACTTGCGAAGGCTGAAGGGGTCGAGGTATTAAAGCCTTCGTTCCTTCCTCCAATCTCACGGTCGGGACAGACCTCAGATCCTCTGAAAGGATCTCGTCCGTTCATCTAGCAAATGAAAGGGTACTCTCTTTTTATATTTGAAACTTGATATCCTTCCTGAGATTTGTTAGCTATGGAGGACTTGGGATCTTTGCGCTCTTTCTCCTAGACTTGACTCTTAGAAGAGTCTTCAACACAACTATTGAGCTCCTTCATCAAGGGGTTCTGAGGTTCTATTTGATCATAGAGAGCCTGTGCATACCTGCTCTACCTCTCATGAGCTTAACAAACTCCATCCTCCAAGGGACTTAGAACGACTAGGTGAGTAAACCATCATACATGCAACTACGCCTAAGGTCAACGAGCTCACAGTTCGTGGCTCTAGCTTAAGACACTACAAAACTCAAGAGTTTATGAGAACAAGTCATGTTTGAACCATATAATTCCTTACTTGCCTAATTATACAATCACGCAGAAATAGAAGGGATACAGTATATCCATTAGGCATTCATTTATGTTCCTGAAGGCATACACAGTATAACCAATTCATACATAGTTACAAATAAATTACATAGGGTAGGAAATTGGTTATCTATTACAGGTTGCCACCAACCAACTAATTGTGGCTGTTCGTCCTTCCACCCGACCATAGGCACAAAAGCATTCATTCTTAGCACTCTAGCCACCCTCATGCCAAGCCATGATATCACTAGGGAATTCTCACACTTCTCGAGGGTTCTTCCCCTGTTTCCACTTCTGTTTGGATCCTATTCTTTGTAGCTCGGAGCTTTCTCTCTCAGTTATGGCCTCGGTGAGGTTTCTCAGATGCTCCTCGGCATCAATCTTGCGACCTTCCATTCATGACTCGCTGGAGAGCTCCGTGCATCTCCCTTGCGAGCTTACGCTCTCTTTTGTTTGGTGTCTCCTCTCCCGTGTGTGTCCCTCTTACCTTGGCAGGTTTGCTGACCTATCCTATTCCTTTTGTTAGAAGGAATTTCATGTCTGTAGGTCCCTGCGGTACTTCGGGCTAACAACCCATGTTTCCATTCATGGGGGTGGTTGATAATTCAACCACCGGTCCTTTCTTCATTAACTGATTTCTCTCCTTGGGATCCGAAGGAGGTTGTCATCCCCATCAAGGGAAATTTGGGTTTATTTGTCATAATGAACCCTCTCTTATAGTTTTCACATTCTTCCTTTAGTGATATCATGGCCAGTACTTTCAAGGATTCACCCCCATAGTCAGTTATTTGGCAACTCAGTCAATAATACATTTACATTGTCCTCATGCCTTAGCATGGTAATTCCTATTTTATGATTAATTACAAATTGGGGGAAACAGGGTGTTACAATTCCCTTCCCCTTAAAGGAACACTGTCCTCGGTGTTCTTTCTCAAAAACACCCGTCATGCCTTTCTCATTTATCCACTTCAGAAGTCTTGACCTTCGCCCTCGGTCAGGTCCTTTTTAAGGATCTTAGTCTTCGCCATCTGCCTTCAATAATTCTTGGACAACAAGCACATTAATCACAATTTTGTGCGAAAACATCTTACTGTTGTTCAAAATTCAAAAGGAAATTTTCATAATCTTAGCACGATACTTATCTGTGCAGTTTGTGGATCTGTATCCACATGGTAGTTTTGTTATCCATGCTCATCACTTTCCTTAACGTACCCATTGGGTGCATGATTCCAATTCAGTAGTTCACAAGAGCTATCATGATTTCATCTTCCTTTCCAAGGTTTTTCCGCAGGGGAAACTACCCACTGTGTGTATGATCCCAATAGTTTACCAGAATTATTAAGGTCTCCTCTTCCTTGCAGTCACTCAACCTCCAGGCCTAGGCTTAGGCATCCCCTTCACTGTTATACAGTCCCTCGGGCGATCCATCTTTCCCTTCCAAGGTTTTCTTTCATAGGAAAATTTTAGAGACTCTATTGAGTCTTACAGTCGAGGTGTCCCTCAGACTTGCTCTGTCGAGGCGTACCTCTGGCTTGTGTTATCTCAACACAATAATTTTCAGGCGATCATGGCTTATCACGGGGTTTTCATGGCTCAGTAGTAGCCATGTTCATCATATTCAGCTTTGACATCCCTCATTTGTCCTTTCTAGACATGTCTTTTCTTCTCACCTGTATCACAGGTATACAAAATTCATGAGACATCATTATAAATTCTAACTTTCATAATTTTTATTGCAAATCTATCACCCACAGATTTTCCAATCTCATGATTTGTTTTCATATTTGTTCCGCACAGGAACCAGATTCATAATTATGGGACTTTCCTTCCCATAACGGTTTGGCTCAGCAGACAATTGGCCTTCCTTATGGGCTTACAATGCTGCCATATCCAAGACCCCTTTGCTTCCTACACTTTCAACTTCAATCGGCCAAACAACTTGTTAACTTTTCCATGCATATACATTTTATTGCACCTTTACAACATTGTCACAACAATTTCAAAATTGTGCATACTTAACAATTAAATTACTTTCTCAAAAAGGAAATACCATTCCTTGTATTTTGGCTCAACAGGCAATCGATATTTCCTATGGGCTTACCTCACTGTCATATCCATGACCCTTTGCTTCCTGCAATTCATTCTTTCCACAGCCAAACAAACTGTTAGTCTCATCTCAACACACCAAGCTTTTCAAAATGTAATTCAACATTTCAAAGGGTTTTAACAAATGTGCCAATATCCATGGCCACATTCATACCCAAATGCACTCTTGCATTGATTTCAAGTTTGTCACACTTTATGATAGGTTATTGGCCATGGGGTGTTGGAATTTAACCAACCTTTTCCTCATATGGTTTATTCATTTTCTTTCATTCTTACAACATGACCATACTGCCTGCTATAGGCCGATCATGATCCCAAATCAATACACATGAACTCAAATTTTTCACATGAATTCCTTTACACATTCCTTGATTGGTTAATGCATTCATGACATATCGGTTCATGAATTCTCCCAATGGTTACAAACAATGTTTACTACTAGAGGTTCGTACCTCCATTATTCAGGTTCTCCTTCCCGAATCATACCTTACTTGGGTATCCAAGGCATACAACTGCCTTTCAAAGTTCATGCATAACACTAAGACAATAAAATATTTCAGAAGGGGTTCTTACCAAATCCCTTCATACCTTGTGCCACATAGGCACAAATGTCTTTATACTGGTTCTTGGCTGCTAGCACTCTCTTTATGATCTCTACCTCATCGACAGTGCTTTAGTGGGATTTTCATAGTCCTGTCAACAATCTTTCGACCGAAGCCTTCCCATGGTCACCCTCTGCTTGAGGTTGTTCATTATTGGCAACTGTCTTTCTCAACAGTTCCAATCTTATTTCTTTCTACACATGACATACACCATAGGCACATTAGTCGTCATGTAAATAAAAATGCAAGTACTATAGCATTTAAATTAATAATTTTTTTTCAGAAATGTTCCAGCATATCCATATGTACTTCCTCACACTATCCTTAATGTTTTCATGAGTGCAACACAATAGTTCTCAATCGTTTTCACAGTATTACAACCATCATCATTATGGTGTGAAAACCTATTTATTTTTATTGGTGTACCAACTTTCTCATCCAAGGGAAAACATAATACTCAACGAGGAAAGAGTTGAGGACTCTCCCCTTCTTCCAACTCTTCCTAAACCGCCTGGGACCTTTCAGCCCAGCTGAGTTATCTCTAAGGCCTCACTGTCTCTTCTCTACTTTTGCAATTCTACTCCCTATCGGGATCTTCCTGCTCTTTTCCTTGAGCTGCCTTGGTTAGGCCTCACCCTAACCATTTTTGGGATACCGCAACATGCTTTAATAGAAACTCTTTGCTCATTATGAATCATGAACATGTGCATCCTACACACTTCCATTCGGTTATCAGAATGGTCAATATTCAGTTGTTAGTCTTCTATTAATTATATGATTCTTTCAAAATGTAATTCAAGATTCTTATATATGGACAGGCCTTGCAGCTCATTGTCCAACCTTCAAAAATTATTAGGGTTGTGACTTTGTTCTTCTGACAAATTCCTTACACAGTTTCTCCACCGGGAACTCCTTCGGTATGCAACTTCCGTGTTGAATATCCATCACTATCTGTGATGGCCTCAAGCTCGAATTAGCTTCATCTTGTTAATAAGCATTCTTTAAGGGACATAGACATACCTTTCTGGTATGCATTCTAGATTATGCATCAACACATGTTCTAGGTTTTTGCTAACTTACATCCATGATGTACTTAGCTATACTCATAATTGTAATCCTGTGTGCAGTTGCCATAGGTATATTTTACAACCCACATGCATCTTTACTGTTAAGATTAGTCAATTCAGATTCATTCACAATCCTTCTCATGTGACGCTCAAAGGCGTAATCATTTGTCTCGTATTATGACAAGAGATAATCTTTGCTCATTTACCCTTTCATCTAATTATATTGGTACTTCATGAGGAAATGGAATACATTCCCCTCAGGCTATTATTTGGAACAAAACTTTCATGACTCCCTAGAATGGAGTCAGCTATGCCTCCATAGTATTCATTTAATCTGGACAAGATCAATACTTGCTTCACATTTCACTCATCAGGGCAATCATATTGGGCCTCTAGTATACTTATACTCTTACATCATACATGTGCATTAATTGCACGTTTAATATCATTCATACCTTACCGTTATTAATATCAAGCTTCCTATTATGAAGCTTCACAATGCATTGAACTCATGCACTCAAGTACAATTGAACACAGCTAAGTATTCATCATACTAGTTCATGCCTTCTCCTCATGTGACCATCGATGGTGACAACGATCCGAACTAAAAGGTGCCTCACATTTTGCGATTTCCAGATTCCTATTGCAAGGAACTCTGGTTCCTCGATCCCCGAAATCCGAAAACCCAAAAGACCGAGGCTAAGGTTTTCTTGGCTCTTTTATTCACATGACCCTTCACTCAGAACCTGGGTTCAACTCCTAGACACGCGTCAGGATCCCATGTTTCGACGAATCCGTGGGCAATGCTCCACCGTTTCCCAAAATTCTGATCCACGAGGGTCTGACAACCTAGATCCCATGGTCCAGATCTCTCTACCAATCAATGGTCCTGACCAAATCCTGACTTTCCATCTTTCGGGATTCTGGCAGAGTCTTCACCTCCTAACTCCTGATTTCGAATCCCCAAAATGTGTATGCATCAGATCAACGATCCACTGCCTGTCTGAATCCAACGACTCAGGTTGGATGTCGGGATTTCATGACATGTGAGTTCTCAAAAATCTGCCCGTTGACTTCTAAACCTCCGACTCCCGAAGATCTGATTACACCGGATCTACGGTTCAGGTCATCCGCTAACCAATGACCCTGATTGAATCGATGATTTACCTTGCGCGACTTTGGGAATGTCTTTGCTTTTGTTTTCCCAATAGCCGAAACCTTGAAGCTCTAGATCAACGACTCTCGTTGATTCCAATCTAACAGATACTATTCCTCCCGAGTTTGTGAGTGATGAGAGGTTGTCATCCTTATCTTTTCTGCTGATCTACTAGATCTATCGGTTCATGAAATTTCGGTATTCCTCCCTCCGAAAATTCCACCGTCCGTTCAGATTTTCAATGACTTCCAACCATGAACTTGGCATCAAATCTTCTGGAATCATCCTCTGGGTTCAACCTCTGGAGCTTTCAAACTTTAACACAAGCTTGTTTCTATATGCACTCCTTGTGATCTATATGCACACTCGGCATATGAAATTTCCCCGCTATCTTTTCTGAGCTTTTAAGTTACTTACAGGACTAATATCATAGTCATAACTCATACGGATGTTACCCTCTCTTTATGGGAACAACCAACAAGGGTCACTCTTGGGAATTAGCAACCGTCCCAAAGGACTCCTTTTAATCTTGTTTAAACAGATTATCCTTGTTGTCGATTCTAACCATTATAGGTCAGATAATCTGACCCTACATATTTTCATCAGTCCTCTCAATCATGAGGAGTTATATGCTCAGGGTTTAGTCTTTTAATAATGTAGTAATTATAACTTTCTAAGGAGTTCTTCATGAGGATCTTAATTCTTACCTAACCAACCATCTCAATTACAAGAGACTCTACCTGCTTTAGTAGGTAGCCATCATCACACTATAATAGAACAACTCAGTTCATGTCCCTTTTCTGGCTCATGCAACTTCATAGCACAATTTATTCCACCTCTATTATTCACACTCAGGTCTTATCGGTAATATTGATCAGTGCATCCCTACTCCTATAAGAGTAGTTATCATTTTGACAAGGAACAATATAATTCCTTTGTTGGAATTTCATAGAAATTCCCAAATTACAGTTTCATTCTACATTCCTTCTCCTTAAAGAGAAAATGAAGATAACAATATCTCCTTACGCGACTCGTACATGAGCCCAAGCAGGCCAAGTGTTGTAACCATGCTCTAATACCAATTTGTCACATACCCACTACAACAAAAATAAAATTCTCCCTCTTCCTTAAAGGATAGAATCCTCGAATTCCTACGGGGGCCTAGCGCAGGCTAGCTCTTCCCTTATCCACCTCCATGTGATTGTTGGTTATGACCACATGCCAAGCCAAGAGGTGCCTTTCTCATTTCACGACTCAACGATGCAAGAGAGTCAAGTCTTTCGACTCTTCAAACCCCGAAACCCAAAATCTTACCTTTGATGAGATCGACGGTTGCGAATACCCCCCTGATCCAACGGTCCTGGCCGTATCGGGATTTTGGTAACCGGGAGTTCGAAATGCAGCGACCCAAACCACTGGTCACTCCATTCCTCGAACTCCGATACGTGAGTTCTTGTACAAGATCCAACGATCCTCAATGATTTGGATCCAACGGTCTAGATCTTTTCGGAGTTTCATGAACCGAGAGTTCACGATGCAATGACTCCAAATCTCTTGTCACTCCAATCCATGAATTCTGATATGGGATTTCATGTATGCGATCAACGACCCTCACTGATCTGGATTTGACGGTCACTATCCCTCTTGATCTTAAGGGTGTTGAAAGACACTCAGTCTTAATTGCGCATCGGGGTTTCGTATACTGGGATTTCGTGACTTGCGAAGATGAGGAGTCTTGTCCTCTGGTTTCCCGAATGCTAAAACGCCGAAACTTATTCACTCTAAAACGACTCATCCACAAAGCGCATCGGGGTTTCGTATACTGGGATTTTGCGACTTGTAAAGGCGAGGGGTCTTTCCCTCTAGTTTCCCAAGTGTCGAAACACTGAAACTTATTCACGCTAAACCAACTCATCTATAGAGTGCATTGGGGTTTCATATACTGGGATTTCATGACTTGCGAAGACGAGGGGTCTTACCCTCTAGTTTCCCGGGTCCCGAAACGCCGACTAGAATCCACGTGTCCTATGCCGATGGATGGTTCCGAATACTTCAGGACTTTTAGGACTTCGTCGAGTCCACTCTCTTGCCTATGCAAGGGTTAAGATTGACAACCAATAGAGCTCTGACAGATCCTTAGATCTACGGTCCTGGATCCCATCGCTACTTGTGAAGGGTGAAGGGGTCGAGGTATTAACACCTTCGTTCCTTCCTCCAATCTAATGGTCGAGACAGACCTCAGATCCTCTGAAAGGATCTCGTCTGTTCATCTAGAAAACGAAAGGGTACTCTCTTTTGGTATTTGAAACTCGCTATCCTTCCTGAGCTTCGTCAGCTATGGAGGACTTGGGAGCTTTGCGCTCTTTCTCCTAGACTTGACTCTTAGAAGATTCTTCAACACAACTATTGCGCTCCTTCATCAAGGGGTTCTAGGGTTCTATTTGATCGCAGAAAGCCTGTGCATACCTGATCTACCTCTCATGAGCTTAACAAACTCTGTCCTCCAAGGGACTCAGAATGACTAGGTGAGTAAACCATCGTACATGCAACTACGCCTAAGGTCAACGAGCTCACAGTTCATGGCTCTAGCTTAAGACACTACAAAACTCCAGAGTTTATGAGAACAAGTCATGTCTGAACCATATAATTCCTTACTTTCCTAATTATACAATCACGTAGAAATAGAAGGGATACAATATATCCATTAAGCATTCATTTACATTCCTGAAGGGATACACAGTATAAACAATTCATACATAGTTACGGCTAAATTACACAGGGTAGGAAATCACTTATCTATTACAGGTTGCCGCCAACCAACTGACTGTGGGTGTTCATCCTTCCACCCGACCATAGGCATAGAGACATTCATTCTTAGCACTCTGGCCACCCCCGTGCCAAGCCATGATATCACCAGGGAATTCTCACACTTCCCGAGGGTTCTTCCTCAGTTTCTGCTTCTATTTGGGTCCTGTTCTATGTAACTCGGAGATTTCTCTCTCAGTTATGGCCTCAGTGAGGTTTCTCAGATGCTCCTTGGCATCAAACTCATGGTCTTCCATTCGTGACTCACTAGAGAGCTCTGCGCATCTCCCTTGCGAGCTTACGCTCTCTTTTGTCTGGTGTCTCCTCTCCTATGTGTGTCCCTCTTACCTTGGAAGGTTTGCCGACCTATCCTGTTCCTTCTGTCAGAAGGAAGTTCAGGTTTGTAGGTCCCTGCAGTACTTCAGGCTGACAACCCATGTTTCCATTCATGGGGGTGGTTGATAATTCAACCACCGGTCCTTTCTTCATTAACTAATTTCTCTCCTTGGGATCTGAAGGAGGTTTTCATCCTCATCAAGGGAAATTTAGGGTTATTTGTCATAATGAACCCTCTCTTATAGTTTTCACATTCTTCCTCTAGTGATATCATGTCCAGTACTTTCAAGGCTTCACCCCCACTGTTAGTTATTTGGCAACTCAATCAATAATACATTTACATTGTCCTCATGCCTTAGCATGGTAATTCCTATTTTATGATTAATTACAAATTGGGGGAAACATGGTGTTACATTATAACCTTTCACACCATCTTTATAACCAATAAAGATACACTTTTCAACCTTTTTATCCAGCTTACTTCTATTTTCCTTTGGAACATGTACATAAGCATCAAAACCAAAAAATCTAAGATGTTGAAGAGAGGGTTTCTTTCTAGACCATACCTCATGTGGAGTTTTATCATCCAACGCTGATGAAGGTGATTGATTGACTAGGTAATATGTTGTACCCACTGCCTCTGCCCAGAATTCTTGTCCTAACCCGCCACTGCTGAGCATGCTCCTTGCTTTTTCCATCAGTGTCCTATTCATACTTTCTGCAATTCCATTCTGCTGAGGAGTGTATGGAGTAGTCTTTTGCCTTTATATAACACACTTCTTACAAAATTCTTCGAATTCATATCCGCAGAATTCTTCACCATTATCTGTTCTCAATACCTTTATTTTATTCTTTGTATGATTTTCTACTAGAGCCTTAAACTCTTTAAATTTATCAAATACCTCAGATTTCTTTCTAAGAAAATAAATCCATGTGTTCCTTGAAAAATCATCTATGAATGAAACATAATACACAGATTTACCTAGGGATGGAATACAAACAGGTCCAAATACATCATTGTGTATCAACTCTAAGATCCCCTTTGCTCTTGTAGCACAATATGGGAATCTTGATTCTTTTTACCATATATGCAATATTCACATAAATCAAAATCCAGAGTGCAATTATACATACCTTCAACCATACCTTTACCATGTAGTGTTCGAAGGCCCTTTTCTCCAATATGTCCTAGTCTTTGATGCCACAACATGGTCTTCTTTCCAGGGACAATATTGGTCTTGTCTTCTTTATTTCTCTGTTTAGGGACAAAAGAACTGTTACATGCATTAGTATAAGTGCTTCCCAACAACTTGTACAGAGTTCCACTCCAAACTCCCCTCATCAACACCATTTCTCCTCGTACCATCTTGCAAGTGCCCTTTCCAAATATAATATCCACTCCTGCATCTTCCATCTTGCTTATAGATATTAATCTCTTGGCTAGTTTTGGAATGTACAGAACCCTAGGGAGATTTCTAATCCTTCTATCTTTTAGCAGCAACTTAAATCTTCCACGTCCCAAGATTTTTGCTGTCGAGTCATCTCCTAGGAATACATCAACACCATCATATTTTTCATATTCAGAGAACCACTCCCTGTGAGGAGTCATATGGTATGACACACCTGAGTCAATCAACCATACATCATGGTCTGCATGTGTACTTGTAGATGCTAGGTAAACATCACCTCCTTCTTCAGTGTATATTTTCGCCTCTGTGAAAGAGGTACTCTCAGATCCCTTTGGTTTTTCAACCTTATTAGACTTGCAATCTTTCTTATAATGCCCTGTTTTACCACACTTCCAACATTTCCTCAAATATTTTCCTGGAGACTTAGATCTACCTGTAGATTTAGATCTCCACCCCGAAGGCTTACCGGGGTTCCTATCTTGGGTACGCCCTCTTACAAATAAATCATCTGTGCTGTTTCCATCAATGATTTTTCGCCTCATCTCTTTAGATAACAAGGATGCAACTACATCCTCATACTTCAATGTAGATTGAGTGGTACTACCTATTGTTACAACCAGATTATCTCAAGATCCTGGAAAAGAACATAACAAAGTAATACACTTATCTTCTTCTACAATCGTAATATTAAAGGCATTTAGATGTTCTGTCACAGAATCTCCATCTTCCATCCTAAGATGATACAACTTCTTTCGAAGAAACAACTTGTTTACTAGGGACTTTGATTGATACAAATTCCCCAACTTATCCCATAGTTCCTTGGCTGTA
>ML777177.1:481858-503888 GCA_009831015.1 Picea engelmannii
ACTTGAAACCATTATTCTTTTCCCTTCACCATCTATGAAATTTTATTGCACATTCCTACCCAATTTTTGGGTTAGAGCACACAAGGAGTCAAAGGACCCTCCCAAACCCAATCCCACAAACCTGTTCATGCCATGCCATTGTCATGCCATGCCTTTCCATGCCATGCCATTTACATGCCATGGTTATGCCTTGCCAAGACATGCCATGGAATTCCATTTTCGTGCCATGCCATTGCCACACCATTGCCATGCATTTCCATGCCATGCCATTTCCAGTCATTTCCATGCCATTGCCGTGCCTTGCCATTCCAATGCTATGCCTTGCCAATCCATGCCAATCCATGCCATTTCCATGCCATGACTTTCCAAGCCATTCCATGCCATGTCATTGTCATGTAGCTTCCCATTTTAACATATACAACAATAAATATAACTTTCCATAAAATTATGCAAGGAAAAATTCAAATCAAAATACAGATTGCAATGAAATAAGAATAACAAAAAAAGAAACCTTTCTCATCCCAAGATTTTTTTTTTCTACGGACATATGACTTAAATTTATATCACAAAGTTCCTTTCCATCCAATGAAGTGTTTATGACATTTTAAGTGTAGGTGAAAAAGTTTGCATGCCTTTCCAATCCATGCCATGCTATGCCTTTTCATGAAATTCCATGCCATGCCATTTCCATGCCTTTCCACGCCATGCCATTTCCATGCCATTCCATTTCCATTTCCATGCCTTTCCAATCCATGGAATTCCATGCCATGCCATTTCCATGCCTTGCCATTCCATTCCATTTCCATTCCATTGCCATGCCTTTCCAAGCCATGCCATTCCATTTCCATGCCTCGCCTTTCCTTGCCATGACATGCCATTTCCACGCCATTTCCATGCCTTTCCATGCCATTCCATTTCCATGACATTTCCATGCCTTGCCAAGCCATGCCATTTCCATACCTTTCCATGCCATGCCATGCCATTTCCTTGCCTCACCATGCCATGCCATGCCATTCCTTCTCTTTCCATGTCATGCCTTGCATTTCCATTGTATTCCTTGCCTTTCCATGCCATGCCTTGCCATGCCATGGCATGGCATGCCTTGCCTTTCCATGACATGCCATGCCATGCCATTTTCACGCCATTGCCATTGCCATGCCATTTCCATGCATTTCCAATCCATGCCATGCCATGCCATTGCCACGCCAATTCCATGCCATTGCCATGCCAATTCCATGCCATTGCCATGCCATTTCCATGCCATTGCCATGCCTTACCAAGCCATTCCATGCCATGCTATTTATATTCCATTGTCATGCCTTTCCATGCCATGCCATTGCATCCCATTTCCATAACATTGCCATTGCATTCCATTGTCATGCCATACCATACCATTTCCATTCCTTTCCAAGCCAACAAATGATATTAACTAAGTTACAAGAGGACAAATATAACAACCCTTAAAACAAGTAATCATTAAATGAAAGGGGGCTGGAAATGCAAGCCTAAACTAGGGTTTAGATAACAAATGCTTGCTGAAATTCAATATGGCACATAACAACCCTAGAATATTCAAGACATGAAGCCCTAAAGGGATGAAGAATATGATAGAAATATAGTAAATGGTGTCAAGGTGTATTCCAAGGGTGAAAAACGACAACTAAATTCTAGACATCAAGCGAACAAGGATGGAAATTGAAGGTAAGTCCTAATCTAACCACATAATTAAGAGTTTCAAGACAAGGTTAATTCAAGAAGAATACAAGATAACATGCAATATCACCACTTTTATAAAACATTTATTTAATACATTCAAGAAATAACCATCCACAAAACTTGAAATAATGACCTAGACCTATACCTAGACCTAGAACTAGACCTTGCCATGCCTTGCCTTATCATTCCATTCCATGCCATGCCTTTCCTTCCCATGTCATTCCTTTCCTTTCATTCCCTTTCCACACCATTTCCATGTCATGCCATTTCCATTCCATTGCCATGCCTTGCCTTCACTTTCCACACCATTGCCATGATTTTCCTTCACTTGCCATTCCATTGCCATGCCTTGCCATGCCATGCCATTTCCATGCCTTTCCAAGCCATGCCATGCCATTCCATTTCCATGCCTTGTAATTCCATGCCATTGCATCCTGTTTCCATGCCAATTCCATTGCATCCCATTGTCATGCCATGCCATTGCCATGCCTTGGAAAGTTAATAAATGATATTAACTAAGTTACAACAAGACAAATATAACAACCCTTAAAACAAGTAATCATTAAATGAAAGGGGGATAAAAGTTAAAGCCTTAAATAGGGTTTATATAACAAATGCTTGCTGAAATGAAAGATGGCACATAACAACAATATTCAAGACATCAAGCCCTAAAGGGTTGGAAAATATGACAGAAATATAATAAAAGGTGTCAAGGTGTATTCTAAGGGTGAAAGATGACAACTAAAACCTAGATGTCAATCTAACAAGTGTGGAAATAGAGGGTAAGTCCTAATATAATCATAAAATTAAGTCCTAAGCTAACAAGTATGGAGATCGAGGGAAAGTCCTAATGAAATATCACAACTTTGATTAAATATTTCTTTAATACATTCAATAAATAACCATCCACAAAACTTGAAACAATGACCTAGACCTAGACCTAGACCTTGCCTTGCCATACCATGCCATGCCTTGCCTTGCCATGCCATGCCTTATCTTGAATCCACTTTCCATGCCATGCCATGTCATGCCTTGTCTTTCATTGCCTTTCCAAGTGTTTTCCTTGCCTTTCCTTGCCATGCCATGCCATTTCCATTTCCATGCCATTACCATTTCCATGCCATTGCCATTTCCATGCCATGCCATTCCATGCCATTGTCAAGCCAAGCAATTGAATGATATTAAATAAGTTCAAACAAGTCAATGGGAAGTCCCAAACACCACAAATCAATAAGGAAACTATAGTTGTTATAAAACTTGTGATTAATATGTTTAACTTCAACAATATGACAAGTTACAATAAGACAAATATAACAACCCTTAAAAGACTTATTCATGCAATGAAATGGGGATGAAAATGAAATCCTAAACTAGGGTTTAGATAACAAATGCTTTCTGAAATGGAAGATGTCACATAACAACCCTAGAATATTCAAGACAACAAGCCCTAAAGGGCTGAAAATTATTACAGAAATGTAATAAAAGGTGTCAAGGTGTATTCTAAGGGTGAAATATGACAGTTAAACCCTAAATGTCAAGCTAACAAGGTTGTAAATCGAGGGTAAGTGCTAATCTAACCAAGAAATTGAGGGTTTCAAGACAAGGTTAATTCAAGAAGAATACAAGATAACATGGAATATCACCACTTTGATAAAACATTTATTTAATACATTCAAGAAATAACCATTTATTTAATACCTTTTCTTTCCTTTCCTTGCCTTGCCTTGCCTTTCCATGCCATTCCTTGCCATACCTTGCCTTCCCATGCCATGAATTTCCTTGCCTTCACTTTCCATGCCATGGCATTCCTTGCCTTTCCTTGCCATGCCATGCCTTGCCATGCCTTGCCATAGCATGGCAAGGCATGGCAAGGCATGGCATGGCATGACAAGGCAAGGCATGGAAAGGCAAGGCATGACAAGGTAAGGCATGACATATCCAACACCAAGATGTGGGTGCAAGGGTTGTGGGGCCTTTAACAAGAGGTATATGCATAGTGCACTTAGGGATCGAGTGTGGAAGGGGTTAAGGGTTGAGTATAGGTTATTCCTAGGCTTAGATGGAGCTAGGGGGATCTAGGTCATGGTCTAAATATAGCTATAGCTCTATGTAGTGGTCTAGGTAATGGTCTACTTCTATGTCATGGTCTACGTCACGGTCATTGTATAGGTCTAGGTATTGCCATGTCTAGGTCTTGCTATGTCTAGGTCTAGGTCCAGTTCTTGACATGTCTAGGTCAAGGCCATTTCTTTCCTTGAAATGTAGGGAGGGGGGTACATAGAGAAGAAGATAGAGAGTGTGAGAGGGGGAGAGGGGAAGACAAGGAGAGTGAGAGAGAGAGTGAGGGACATGGAGATAGAGAGGGGGGGTATATAGAGAGAGAGTGATAAGAAGGGGGGAAAAAGAGGGAAAGGGGGTTAGATATAATAAATAGAGCAAGGTGGGGAGAGTGGGGGAGAGAGAGGGAGGGGGATACAGGGAGTGAGTGAGCGAGGTAAAAAGAGAAGGGGGTAGAGATGGATTGTTTGAGAGTGTCACAGGTTGGGAGAGGAAGACTAGGGGGGGGGGGTAGAGAGAGAGGTGAGAGAGAGACTAACAACATAGAGAGAGAGAAAGACGTGGTGGATATAGGAGAGAAAAATAAGAGAGATAGTGGGAGGGAGGGACAAAAGGGGAAGAGGGAGGGGGAGAGAGACAACAAGAGAGTATGAGAATTGGAGGGGTAGGGAGGGAGAGGGAGGGAGGAGGGAGAGAAATAGATGGAGGGAGAGAGATATAGGGAGAGAGTCGAAGAGGGGGTATATAGAGAGGGAGTCAAAAACTGATTGAGAATAAATAATATCAAATCCACTAAAATATTATGCTTATATTTAAATAAAAAAATAGAGTCAATGTACCATAATCATCATTAAACCATGTGAAATCATTAGTATACTGTAGGTGAACGGTCATATCCATAAAATGTCATTATTAAACAAGAGGTATAGGCATACTTCACTTAGGGATTAGGTGTGTAGGGGGTTAAGGGTAGAGTATAGGTTGTGTGTAGGATTAGATGGAGCTAGGGGGGTCTAGGTCATGGTCATGTTCATATAAGTACTTGTATAAGTACTCCATTGGAAGAAGAAGAAAAGATTAACACTCACCTTAAAGGCGAGGCTACATTTATCTATTGCACATATCCTTTATTTGCTGTGAGACTTACCTCACCTTTAGATGGACAAAGAGAGAGGGAGATATAACTATGGGCAAAGAGAAGGAGCCAAGGAGGGAGAGAGAAAGAGAGGAAAAGAGAGAGTGAGAGTGAGACTAACAACAAGGAGAGAGAGAAAGAGGTGGTAGATGTAGGAGAGAAAGAGAGGAGAGATAGTGGGAGGGATGGGGAGAGAGAGAGGGAGGAGGGGCATGGAGAGAGAATGTGTGTGTGAGAGGGGGGCTAGACAAGGAGTGTTTGAGTGTGTGAGAGGGAGGGAGACAAAGAGAGGGGGTAGAGATAGAGTGAGAGGAAGGGGGGAGAGATAGTGGGGAGGGGTACATGTATGAGAGAGAGAGTGGAGAGATAGGGGAGGGAGGGGAGAGAGAGAGAAATGTAGGGAGGGGGGGTAGAGAGAGAGAGAGTGAGACTCAGTGTGAGAGGAAGGGGGGGTAGAGAGAGAGTGAGACTCAGTGTGAGAGGAAGGGGGGGTAGAGAGAGAGTGAGACTCAGTGTGAGAGGAAGGGGGGGTAGAGAGTGTCAGAATTATTGATTATGTGTTGTCATTGGTGGAAACATGAGTCAAACATGTACAATAATCAGAGGAAAAGAAAGATCACATTGGGGCAAAAGAAATTTGTTATCACTGTTGATCGTGATAGGATCAACAATGATCCTATGTTCCTAAATATCAGAGAGAGATAGCGGGGAGATCCTACAAAGAATACACACACAAAATTAGAGCATGTAATGTTAAGGTCTTTGGAAAGGATGCAAGAAAGCTTAGAAGGGAGAGCACATTACATAAGTTCTATCAGGATTAAAATCCCCACAGTAAAACTCCAAAAGAATTAAGGAAGAATCATGTCCGTTAACATAGTTCTTGGGAAAATCTTGGATCGTCAGATCACGAAGAAGCCAAATCCTACGCAGAAGAATCTCTTGTGAAGGATTATGGAAATCTAATCGTCCATTCAAATTTCGGGAGTAATCGCAACCATTAGATTAGTTAGAACCATTTATCAAAGCCAAGTGGAAGGATAACGTAAGTTTCAGGACATTGGAACTTCACCACTTCGACAAACATTAGAGATAAGGAAGAGGAACGAACTCGTGAAATCACGAAGTCATGAAATCCCACTAGCCATTATATCAAGGAGGGACTTCAGATCAATTCTCGACCATCCAATTGAGTTTAGTGGAAGGACAGTATAAGCCACAATATCTCGGAGCCTCGGATTAAACGAACTCATGCGTATCGTTGATCTAATATCTCCTCAGGAGCAACATTAGCTGTTAGATCAGGTGGTCAACTCTGACACTGACCACTCTGATGAAAAGGAATCTAGAACAGGTAAATTAACCCGAAGGCCAAAGCCCCGAAGTCACGAACTACGGTCAACTCCGGCGCTGACCATTCTGGTGAAAATGAGTCTAGAACAGGTAAAACTACCCGAAGGCTGAAGCCCCGAAGTCACGAACTCCCATCGACCATCAGATCAGAGGAATACATGTGACACATTAGTAGTCCCACGTTAGCAGGACCATGTCAACAATAGAGGACACATGGCCTAATAAGATGGTGACAAATGTCAAGGTCAATGTGGCACATAAGGACTGTAAAAGTCACAAATCAGGATGACACGTGGCAACCACTCAACTAGTGCCACATCAACAGTGACATCAACAAGCAATGTCACTCTAGGAGTACATCCTGTTATCACTCCAAGAGTCAGTCAAGGTTGTAGGTTGAGTAAGATTGATAACTTAATCAAATATTTAATAAAATATATAAAATTGGATCAGAAATGGATAACTCACTCACTCACTCAAGATACATGCATATATCCAGACAAGATAAGGCTCTCAAAAGGTATGATCAGATGGTTTTAAACTCATATGGGTGGAGAACATTCACTATACCGGCAAGATAATGTATATTGAATATATAGATGAAAGGTTGACTATAATAAAGAAGAATACTTATATTTCTGCMTACGAATGCAATGATTAAAATACATTAATCAATCACCGTGTAAACAAAACATATGAATATRAAATTCAATATAAGTAAAAGAAAATAAGAGTGGACAAAATTCTGAACAATAACAATGAGAGAAACTTATGATTCCAACATATATAATATCAAAGTCTTTACAAGCAAAGAGTGTGTAAAGCTCTCCAAAATCGAACCCTTTGTTTTGCTCTTTGATCATTTTTATAGATACATAATATGATTATCTATATCCAAAATGAATTGATTTCATAAGAACTTCACCCATATTTAGATATTTGAAAATACCCAACTCAAATCTGAATTTTTGAGGTGGCTGAAAAATACAAACTGTCAAATTTCTGGAAAATGATGCTCAAAGATTCACCTATATGTCCCGAATACAAACAAATATTGGAAAACTGAGAGATATTTTTGAAGAGGATCTTGTGCTTGTGAAAAAAATCTCTCACTTTCCCAAAATACCTTTCCATATCATCAAAATATATCTCCAAAAAAGATGACTAAAACAGGAAAACATAGATTTCCAAAATCTAGTCATATTCCTACAATCTAGGATTTTATCCCTAGAATGTTTCCATTGAGGAAACAAAGTGCCACCCGCATGATTTGATGGGGGATGATCTTATATTCAAATATATGTGTCCACCTTGACCCAAAAATTCTCTTTCCAAGTCAAATTTTGACCAAATCTCATCCATGTTGAAAGTTTGAAGAGTTGGTAGCGCAATACACAAGAAAAACACAGTTTGAGCTACAAACTCCTGTAGGTGATTGTTTTCATCAATTTTGTCTAAAATCCTTTTAAAACCTGAAATGAATGATGGAAAATGTTGCTTTAAGACCTGAACTTTGACTTCATAACATATTAAATGTTGCAATATATCATACTTAATCATTTAAACTTCTCCATACTTCATTTTACAAAAAGGTTCATGCCAAAATGTAATATTCCATGTTCTTTAGACAAACACTCAATGCCTCTTGAATTTCTACTTGGAAGATGAATACCATGCACCTTGAAGAGAACCATTTTCCATACTGTCCCTGTAAAGATATCCCTCTTTGACAAATTCCATCAATAAACTCTAAAAACAGAGTATGCTTGTGATATGCATTTTTTTTTATGTATTTAGCACCTGCTAGGTTTTTTGATCTTCAAAACAAACTGATAAAATGTTCCTCTATGATTCTAGCATATGCATCTTCCTCTCTTTCTCCATATGATTCCCTTTTATATTTTGACAAAACCTCCCGCATCCTATGCGCTTGAAGGAGTCCACATGATTATAGTTTTTTCTCAATAAGAGTAGTATTAGTAGGTTCAAAACTGACCATAGAGCCTGACCTCTTCCTGGGGATAGGGTATTTCCTTGGAGCCATTTGATATCCAAGCACCTGCTGCAAATAATTCTGCACATAAGAAAATTAGAGCAAAAACCCCTAAGGACAAAACTTATGTGGTTCCCAGAAAACCTTTACAATACTTCTTTGATGGCGAACTGCAGCTTTAGAAGAGGATCTCAAAACTTGATGATGATTTAAGAACCTTGAAAAACTTTCTAATATACCTTTTTCACTTTAAAAGTATTCAAATGAAAAAACAAAATTTTTTCACGAGTTGGTAGCACACTTAGTGTTAAAATAGTGCTTTGCGCTACCAACTTGTCACAATGAGGAATTATTTCAAAATAGACATCCCTTTGTGATTTGAAGTGAAATGATGGATCATTATGGACCATAAATGATTGAAACAACTTGTTATTGGCCCTAAAACAATTTCATGACTCAATTAACCACCTAAGACTCCAAATAAAAAAAAGTTTATTTGGGAGCTAACACATCCTTCGGGGATATTCGATTTCTCCTACCTGAAAAAAATGCTTGAAATTCCAAAATCCAAAGTCGTGAACTAATGCTGGTCGTTGATATAATATCCTCCAGGATATCTCATGACCCTTAGATCAAGTGTAGTGGAAAGATAGAGTAAGCATGAATAACAAAGTAATGCTAACCGTTGATCTACTTTGGGATCATTCTCGACTGGTGATCAAGCACAATAGAAGAATAGTGTAAGAAAGAGATGCTAACTGACAACAAGCGGTCATTGTCGTTTTATGACTTATTCAGTAGGAAAACCTCTAGAGGAATTGAACTACTTCAGAGTTCTAGTAACCCAGATTCCCAGAGTGCCGAAGCTCCGAAATAAGATCTGACCATCCATGATCGAGATCCAAAAGAGAAAAAGTAATGTGCATGAATATTAACTTGGTGGAGGCAACACACAATGATATGGACCGTTGAATTTTATGGACACACGTCTACTCAATATTACATTGCACAGTGGCCAAAGTGTTAAAGCTCCACTATGTTGAAAGAACACGGACCGAAGATCTCAACTCATGATTAAGTTGTGATCGTCGATTTTTTTGAAGCCTCTGGGTAAGACAAGATCATTCATTCAAAGAAAGATTCAAATCAACCGTCCGATATACTAGTGAATAGAATATACAAAATTCAACAAAATTTACTCCGGAAGGATTCAAGGTTTGCAAAGTCCAATAATCTCGAATACCCGGAGAGCTGGAGCTCCTGTTGTCTTAAGTATAACCATCCTAGCTCTTGGTCATGTGAAGGTTCTTAAAGAAACTCAAGGACCAAGTTCAATAACTACACAAAAAAAATAAGTTAAGCCCTTGGTTCTTAGCCTAAGGGCATATGACAAATATGTCAACAAAGAGTACTCATATGTACTTCGATGAAGTTTACTTCGGGAAGTATTACTATGATAAAATGCAAGAAGGCCGAAGTTCAGAGGAATTGGCTCCAACATTGGTCTTGTGATAGAGGAATAAGGGTGAAATAAGAGGCACTATGAACATCACTTAAAATGGATAAGCCCGTGGTTTTGAGCCTGCGGTCATTTGAACATTGGGTTGAAGGAAGGACTTCATACAGATTTCATTTCTGTAAACAACTTAAGGTTTGTAGAGTAATTCGACAGAGAATTAACACCATAACAATACAGAGAATCGATAAAATCTTGAGTATGATCTGTTGGCGAACTGAGGACGCAACAAAAGAATGAGAATGATATAATGAGTCGATCCATATATATGATCAACTCACGAGGAGAAAGTTTGAATCAATATTAGTTAGTTAAATGAAGAGGTGCAATGGTTCATGTCAAAAAGACACATTGGTTCAATCCTATATCATTTGAAATACTATATAAACCGGAAGTGGTGGTGAATCTATGAGTGTCTTGGTGGATTAAATATATGTATATATAATGGATTGAATGGAAGTTCATTCTATCAGGTTGGTGCCTATTTACAAGCTCAGTCTTGTTATGAGGGTTGGATTCCTCATTTCTCAGTTGATTTGAGATTCAGTTGAATTTGAAGATATTAAAAGATTGATTTTATTTGTATTCATTCAAAGTTAAATAAATAACAAAAATATATTTTATCTACTTCATACAATTTTTGTTATACATGTTTATGAATTATTAATTGAGATGCATATATCTTATTCAATTAATTCAGTTAACCTATGAGAGTGTGAAAAGTAGTCAAAGTTTCATACATTGATTCACCCCCCCTCTTAGTGTCAAGTGTATATTTCAACAATTGGTATCAGAGCAGGTGCCTTCAACACAATTTAAACACTGGAAGGTAGATTTTAAAGAAATTAGTGGACAAATGGCTCTCTCCACAAATGAAGCTCCCTTATTTGATGGAACATACTACTCTTCATGGAGGGAAGGAATAAAATGGTATATAAATTCAAGAGGATATGGTGTTTTGGATTTAGTAGTATCTAAATCTTGGTATTGAACTACCTCAAAGAACAAAACCAAATCTGCAAAAGAAGCAAAGAAAAACAATTCAATAACATTAAAGGCAATCCAGAATGGATTGTCAGACCAAGTCAAAGAAAATATATGACATTGCACCTATGCTAAAGTACTATGGCTCCAACTAGAGAATTATTATCAAAATAAATAACAAAACAAAGAAATGGAGAATTCCAATCAATTTATAGAAAAAAAACAAAGAAACTGAGAGATCCAATCAAATTAAAGAACAAAACTTAGAAATGGAGAAATCAAATTAGATTGAAGAACAAAATATAGATAAAGAGAATTCTGATCAAAATAAAGACCAAAATACAGAAGAGGACAATAGCATCAAAGAATTGATGCAAACCTCAATCATCAACATAGAAGACTACTACATCAAGGAATTGATGAATACCTCAATATTCACTAAAGAAAAATTATTAGATTTTAAGAATGATGTTATAACTACATTTGAAGTGATTAGTATGGAACCAACAAATGGTCTATATATTGAAGTTACTAAGGATGTTCTTGACCAACTTGAATACACAGTTATTTGCACTTTTGAAGAGTGGGATAAACTTCAAAAGAAAAATATGTTTCTACTACAACAGTTAGATCAATCTAACCATGAAGAGCATGAACAAAAGATTTAGCTAGAAGACAGAGAAGAAGAAATAAAAAGATTGAAGATCAAAGTTGCTAATATAATAGAAGAAATGAAGACAAATGATAAGAAAATCAAAGAAGTACTAGAAGATACAAAATAAATGGTCATATGTCTAAAAACTCAACGTCATCTATCTAAAGAAACCTGTAAGATCCAATTAACTAAAAGAGAAGAATCATGTCACATGTTGGAATTGGAAATTATTAACGTCAAAAAGATAAATGAAAGTACTAACTCAACTCTAATGACTCAAATTGAAGAAGCTAAGAAAAATGAAGAAGCACATAAGGTCCAATTAAATAAAAAGGAAGAATCATGCCATATGTTGGAATTGGAAACCATCAACCTCAAAATGATTCAAATAGAAAACAAGGAAGCAATCAAAAGATTGAAGAATGAAGTTGTTGATCAAACAAAATACATGGAAGATTTAAGGACATATGACAAAACTAATAACTGCACATAAGTCTTGGATGATACAAAAGAGACAATGATCAATCTAAAGACTCAAATTGAAGGAGCTAAGGAAAAAGAAGAATCCTTGAAGATTCAGTTGACTAAAAAGGAAGAAACATGTCACATGATGGAAATGGAAATTATCAACCTCAAAAAGAAGAATGAAAAGACAAAAACAACTGTCAAATTCCAGAACAACTCAACTATCCTAGATAAGATATGGAATAGTTAAATACCAACTGATGACAAAACTGGTCTTGGATACAATAAGAAAGAAGAATGTGGCAAATGGAGCACCATTCAAAAACATGATAAAGGATCATACTCCTCAAAAGAAAAAGGTACAGTCACAAACCTAAAACAAACTATGAAATTTTTCAAGGAAGTGTTGACACTTGAATCCATTAAGATCGAAACCACAACCTCACGAGGATATAAATCACCCATGCATTTTTTTAGAGGTGGTACTCCTCTTTTACTTCAGATTTTTGTGGGACTTTGGGTCTTCAAAATATGGGACTTTGTAGAAGTCCATCGTGGTAATCAAAGAAAAATAAAATAACAAGAAATAAAATGTTTTTTTTTTTGTTTAAAGAAGGTTCCTGAGAAAGGACAAAGAATCACACATTTTATACATTAAAGCAAAATAAGCAAAATTTTCTCACATCCATCATAATTTAACTAAATATTTCTGATCACATAAAAATAAAAAGAAGATGGTCCGAATGCATAAGATAACTTTAACAGAGTGGAAACATGGGCAACTCAAATAAAGATAATGACAGATCAAACTCATATAATTTATATTTTGAAATGAGGGTTACAAAGTACAATCGAGATTGTTCCCAAAGTAGCTCTCTTGAAATTTCTAAAAAAATATATTGTCTGTTACATATTCTTCGAAATTTAAAATGCATTTGTCTTAAAGACTGGGTTTGGGGCTCCTGTGGACCATAAAGCAAATAAATACAAGAAATAAGCATGTAGAAGGAGGATGGTGGGAGAAAGTAGAACAAAAAGACATGGAAAGAAGAAAATGAGAAGTTATCAGTCTTCGGTTAGACCTTTCTAGTGAAAGAGGTTGAATAACTGGATGAAGGAACTGATAAATAAAGAAATATATGATCAGTGTAAACTTACTATGATGGTCTCTCCTGCTTTTCACTTGCTTGCTGATGTTATTTTATCATTTTCATCAATGGTTATAGGAACCATCTCAACTGGTTATTTCCCTTCATTGGTCAGTTTATCGCTATCTTTCTTGAACCATTCTTCGACGTAAATTTTCATTGGTGCTACGTTGATTTCATGCCGGATTTTGATGTTGAACAACTCACCCTCCAAGTCTCTCAGATCAAGGGAAATGCCATGTAATGCTTCTTCAATATCCCGATTTTTCATGGAGTAGTCCTGTTAGTCCTTAACCTTGTTTTTTACTGTTTGGGTGTCCTTAGTCCCATTTCTACCCATTTTCCATGATTTTTTTGTTAAACCCTATTTTTCCCTTCTTGGCTTGAAAGCTTATTTTAAATCTTTTTATGCACATTTTAATTGTTTTTAAGTTTTCAAATATTAGGATATGATATGAAAGATTTATATCACATCTCTTGTCCTTTCCTCGTTTGAATTTTCAAATTTTGTCTAAGTGGAAAGGGCACTCCAAGAATAACGCTATTCTTGCAGCGCTGGGAGTAATGATAGTTTTGCATGTGCCACCTTACGCAGATCTTGTTCTAACTTTAAAAATCATTACTAGAGGATATACACATCTCTATATGATCTATTTCAGGTTGTTATTCTTATGATGATAGATGATTGGAGGATCGGGCTGTACTCGCCACCTTAACATCAAATCAACACACCATATTATTAATCCATATGAATGAAATAGTAATATGCCTATTTTAGCATGTCTATCATTTTATGCATGATTTGCAGATAAAGAGATAACTCTCAGTTTTCAACAGCCCTCGAAAGTTGGAGATCAAACCCTCAATATTTTCAGATTTTCTACAGGATTGTATCAGTGTCATGGCACCCAAAAAGAGTGGTTAGATAACCAGATTGGAGCCAAAAGGGACAGAATTGCTTGAATCATTTCCTCAAATGGCACAAAATTTTAAGGATGCTGGTTGGTTCGAATTATTCTCGACATTCTAGGGCCATGACGAGCATAATTCTATGACCTTTGCACAACATTTCGATGGTTTTGAATATGTATTTGGTAAACTTCTCATGCACATGACTGAGCATTCCATAGCTAAAGCTTGCAGGTTACCAATATATGGGGAAATATGGTGGAATAAATAAAATGTAGTTATGGAGTTTGTAAATCAGTTTTTAATTCCAAAAAAGCAAAACCCCAATTGGAGCCAAGGTATCCTACACAATTGGGTGAGGAAAGAATGGCATACTACTTTGTTGATTATCCATAGGTACATTACATGTGAAGGCATATTTTCTCTGGTTCATCTCTATCATATTAGATTGTTAATCCATGTAAATGGTGATTACCCTCTTAACCTACCTTATTTATTATTAAAAGGTTTATCTAAGATGTCTAAGAGGATTCATTCACATCCCGAAAAAACAAAAAACAGTATTTTTCATCAAGGGTTGATCAAAAAATTAGTAGTATTTTATTTAAATAAAGTTCATAGGTCATGTGCCTGGTTAATCCAGTCATTAAAACCTAATCTACATGAAACTAAGTCTAAAACTATTAAGGAGAAGAAACCTAGAAAATCTAAACAATCCTCTCAAGCCACTGAAGTTTTGATGAAATACAATTCCCCTGCAGCCAGGGTAACCCATGTTGGCAAGAGAAAATTACAAACACAACAAGCCATTGGTGATTTTCCTATGGGTAAATTTAATGAGAAAGGAACTACAAGTTGAGGTAATAAACTTAAAATGGATGAAGAGACTGATATCCATTTTGATCCAGATATTAAAAGGGAATCCGATGAACTTAATATTACATCACAAGCCTTGTTCAAAGTCCAACTAAATAGAGGAAACAACCTATATGAAAGAAGACTGGAAAAGGTAAGAAACAAAGTAAGAAGAAGACACTTGCACCTAAATATCCTAGAAGAAATTATACCAGAGCTACAAACAAATTCAGACTAAATTCAAAAGCCATGTTTCATCCTTCTATCAAGAATGAAAACCTCATTATCATAGAAGACAATTAAGAATATTCTAATAAAGAGATAAAAAAAAGCCTTGGCATCTTCTTTACATAGGTTAGAGAAGGAATCTGAAGAACAAAAGAAAAAAATGTGAAAAGGGAAAACAAATTGCACAATATTCAAGGAGACTTGTCACCAGGGCAACTACAAAGTCAACTTCAATCTCTGAATCTGCATTCAAAGGCACAGATGCAATTAATGATGAGAAAAATGATATTTTTCCATAAATAAACCAACTGCAAGATCTTCCAGAGACCAGAGACTCATAAAGCACTGAAGAAGAGGACCTTAGTACTGAGCTATCTTCAAAATATGTAATCAAACTAAGGAAACCCCAAGCTTCCATAGATTTGAACTTAACTGCCCCAATAGAAGAATATCCAGAATTCAAGGTGGAAGCAAGGAAATAAAAGGAAAAAGTAAAAGAGATGCAGAGTATTATTAAGAAATTAAAGAAAGAAAAATCCTTTGTTGAGGTATGATGACTGCAGAAGAAAACTGAAGCAAATTTTCCTTGGATTGTTATGGTATGATGACTGCAGAAGCTCTAGTGTCTCTATGTTTGAGCTTAGTTGTTAGCACAAAATTATGCCAATATAATCTTATATTGGATTCTCTTACCTCCTTTAGCAAGGCCTTCTAATCCTTCCTCTTCTTTTTGAAATCAAGAAAAGATACAAGATTTTAAAAAGAAGAGGAATGAGCCTAAGGCCTTGCTAAAGGAGGTAAGAGAATCCAATATAAAATTATATTGGCATAATGTTGTGCTAACAACTAAGCTCAAACATAGAGACACCAGAGATTATACAATCATCATACCATAACAATCCAAGGAAAATTTTCTTCAGTTTTGATTGCTCAATGCTGTTACCAATACAATAGAGATGAGCATTTTTTGTTCTTAGTACTTCGTTCAAATGGAACTTTTTGGTATTTTAGATGAACCAACTCAACAAGATAATATTCTTCTTTTTGTGGGATTTGCAAAGCTTTATCAATTTGTCTCCTTTTCTATATTCAGACTGGCCATTGATCCTACTACATTATAGGCATTAGAAGTGCAAAACTGTAATCTAAAAAATAGGATCTACAGGAGTAATTTGTGTGCTTTAAAAAGACACTGTAAATACTATATAAGGGTCGATTAGTTGGGAATTCAAGGGCTATTTTTTTAAAGACTCCACTGTAAGACAAGACCATATTTCATATTGGCACTAAATGGAAAATGCATGTTGATGGTCAGATCTTCCTTTCATATTTTTATTTGCTTCTTTTCTTACTTGAATGCATTTATTCTGTTGCAAACAATATGATTTCTTGATTGTGAGTAACACAATGAAAATTTTACTGTTTTTGTTCATAATTAAGATTGTTTTCAAGTACATGTTCTTGTTTCTTAATAACATTTTGGAATGAGAAATCCATGTGTGAGTTGACAAATTGAAAGTTCAATTATCTTCCTCTCTTTATTTTCCTTACCATATGATCTGTTAAATTTTTTGTCATTTACTATGCCAGTGGGATGTCTACTTGCTTTACATTGAGTTATATATTTTATTGAACCCCTAAGCCAACTTTCAACCAATTTCTAAAACCTATTCAGAAAACCCTTTATAAATACCATTGCAATAACTTGATGATGCCATAGCTTTCCCTCTCACAATCAAGTGCAACTTTAGGGACTAACATCTTTTGGCACTGTTGCCGGGGATGAAGGAACAACAATATTTTACCTGGGAGAACGACAAAGATCATATCTAAATCTTGATGGTGGACAAGAATTTGGACATTTACTCGAGACTGTGTATTTTTCACCTAGCGACTCCTCTGCAGTAATTTTGGCTCCTAAAAGAGAAGGTAAATGACTTAAAACTCCTCTAAATTCATCATCATCTACAAAGAAACAAGTGACCAAAAAAAACCCAGATCCTAAGCTTGTTGTAGCAGTGTTAGATCCTGAAACGTTATTGAGAAAATCTAAAAATACTCTTGGACAATCCTCTGTTTCAAAAGAAAACTTTTCTTCTACAAGTACTCAAGGACAGTCTTATGAAACTATCAACATATTTCCAATTGAATAAATTATTCCTGAGAGTGAAACAAATCCTATTGTTGAACCTTCAGTTGTATCTTTTCCTTAAACTATCTTAGAATTGAATTTAGATCAATGGGAATTGTTTGATGAGCTAATTGAAGAAGAACAAACAAATACCTTATCTATAGCTGAAGATTTGAGAGAATTTCCCAAAGATATTAAAAGTGAACTAGATACACTTTCATCATCACCCCAATCCAGTTCTTTTGGAGAGGTTAAACCAGATTATTATTCCTTTGAAAATCCCCTGTTTCTGGAACTTTCAACCTACTCTAGTTCAGATAAGAAACCTCTGATTTCTTTAGTTGAAGATCAAAAACTTATATCATCCCAATTAAGTTGTTCCACCCAAGGAACTATTTCTCTTTATACATCACCAGTTCTTCATATTCCTACAGTTCAACCACCCATTTTGATAAACATGGTTGTGAATAGGATGGATGCAATTGTTGCATCCAGGTATGCACCATTAAATTTACCACAAGTCCTGTATGCCTTCCCACCTAATGATTATATGAAGTATTTTCCAAGATTCAATGGAGAGGGAGAAGTCATTGTTAAAGAACACTTAAACTCTTTCTATAGTTTTGTAGATAATTTTAATGTAGAGCATACATATGTTTGGATGAGACTTTTTGTGTAGATTTTAGATGGTGAGGCAAGGAAATGGTTTAGAAGCCTACCTCCTAATTCAATTGCTGAAATTGATGCACTGGATGATACCTTTTTAAGACACTGGGGAGATAAGAAAGACTATTTGCATTATATCAGTGCATTTGGTGCTTTGAAAATAAAACAAGGAGAATCTATATATGATTTTACCAAAAGATTTAATAAAATGTATAGTAAAATTTCAGATGAAATCAAACCCATAGAAACATCAGCCAAAATTACTTTTTCCAATTCTTTTGATGCTGAGTTTTCTCTGTTGTTGAGAGAAAGAAGGTATGCTACTCTGATTTTGATGCATGAAGCATCCATTAATGTAGAATCTAACATAACAACAAAAGAGAAATTGAAGTCTAGGGGTGACAGAGACCGGAAAAAACAAAGAGAAGAACTCCCTTCTTCTTCTCACACAACATCTGATTCTAAGATGGATAAAATGGCCAAAATGTTGAAAACCTTGACATCTAAAATGGCTAGGCTGAAGATGGAAACAAAAAAACCTAGCAGACCTACACAGGAAGGTGGATACATAAATCCCAACCAGTTTAGAAGGCCTAACAATGTTCCTCAAATTTTTCCTAGAGAAAGGAGAAACCAATAAGATCAGAGAGTTTTACCTCCTATTCAAAATAATGCAGTGGAAGAAGTTGAAGAAATTGATGACACTAAAGAAGATTCTACAATTCATTTAAATGATACATAATTACTTCCCACTCATTTGAAACAACAAGATTATGAAGATGCTCTTATACTAAATCAGTTTGAAGAAGATGATGCTGAAGAAATTATCTAGAAAGAACCTAAAAGGAAAAAGTATGATCTTAGGTCTAGATCAAATACATCAAAGGTGGATATACATGTTCAAACCAAAAATACTAATGCTCCAGTTAGATCAGAGGCCAATAAATAAAATTCAGGGATTAAAACTGATCAGCAACAAAAGAAACCTATCAATGTTAGCACTATAGAGGTGAAGGAAACCGAGAAGCATGTTTCTTGTTTCTGTTTGGAAAACGAAATTAATAAAATCAAAATCCCCATACCTCTGGTAGAATTGATGAAAAATGATCCTTTTAGAAAATATGTTCTCAAAGCATTGCAACCTCCTGCCCATGTTACTTTTTCAGATACTATAAATCTTGAAGATGAAAACCCTGCCATAACAATTGGATCACCTAATATTGAATATAGGTATGATGCTTCTCCTCCTTTCTACATATATCTGAACATTCATGACAAAATATTTCATAATTGTTTAATGGATTCAAGAGCTTCATACAATGTTATGCCAAAAGTGGTAATGGATGAATTAGGTTTAGAAATTACTAAGCCTTATCTAGACCTATATTCATTTGAGTCCAGGAAAGTTAAATGTGTGGGAGTCATTAAAGACATGGTTGTTACTTTATCTCAGTTACCTATGAAAAGTGAGGTGTTGGATGTAATTGTGGCTGACATACATCCTAAATTTGGGATGCTTCTGTCAAGATCATGTGCTAAGAAAGTAGGAGGCACACTACAAATGGATCTCAATTATGCTACCATACTTGTGTTTGGTGGAGAACATCGAAGATTGTACATGGAAGTGAGGCTGACTTACCTGGTAAGTGATCATGAAAATCCTAGTAATCATCCCATATATGTTGTAGAAGATGAAATTGGTTCTTATGTTTTTCACATTGGTGACCAGATAACTCAAACAACAGTCAGGAAAATCATACCTACAGTTGAAGAAAATGCAGAAAACCTAGTCTGGAAAATGTTCTTTGATGGGGCTTGTTCCAAAGAAGGCTATGGGGCTAGGATTTATTTTATTTCTCCTACCAAAGAAGTTATTCCTCTGTCATACAAATCGGGATTTGATACAACCAACAATATCAGTGAATATGAAGCTCTTATGCTAGGATTGAAAATTGCTAAAAATATGGGCATAGATAAAATTTCTGTTTTTGGAGATTCAGAGCTTATCATCTATCAGATCAAAAACATTTATCAGACCAAACATCAAAGGTTAAATCAATATATAAATTAAGTGTGGGACTTTGTTGATAATTTATTTTTGGCCTTCAATATCACTTTTTTACACATAAATTTGAATCAACATGCAAATTCTTTAGCACCTGCAGCCAGGAATTTCAGAACTCCAATCTTTTCTAATTTAAGATTTGAGATTGAGGTGAGACACATACCCTCTATACCAGATAACATAAAAAATTGGCAGGTTTTTAAAGATGATCAACAAATTCAAAGGTTTTTGGAGACCATTGATGAGTTTTCTAATATCTCAATAGATCAAGATAATGAAAATGATGATGTGTAAGTTCATGCTACAAATATCCTTCAAGACAATATTGTTGGTCATAAAATTATTGAGTTGAAAACAAATCATTTTCCAAAGGGACTTGAGATATTATTTGATCATAATGATGTTTCAAGAAAGTTTGTTATTCAAACAGATGAGGTTGAAGTGGTAGATTGTGATATCAGTCCAGATTCAAATCCCAGGATGGTGAAATTATCTAGAAAATTTCCAGAAAAGCAGAGGGATGAAACATTTTTCAGATGTTTTTGCTTGGTCTTATGAAGACCTTAAGGTTTTTGATATAGATATTATGCAACACAAGATTCCTTTAAAGCCTGGATCCAAACCTTTTAATCAGAAATCTAGACAATTCAATCCATTGTTGCTACCTATAATTGAAAAATAACTGAAAAGTTTGTTGGATGCTAAAAACATAGTACCATTGAGATACTCAGAATGGGTAGCTAATTTAGTAAATGTTAGGAAAAAGAATGGAGAGATAAGGATTTGTGTAGATTTCATAAATTTGAACATATGTTCTCTAAAGGAAAATTATCCATTACCTAAAATGGATCATATTCTACAAAGAGTAGTAGGGGAAAAGATGATTTCTATGCTTGATGGATATTCAAGATATAAAAAAATATCAGTGATGGAAGAAGATAAGAAGAAGACAACTTTTACCACTCCCTGGGGCACTTTCTTGTATGAAAAGATGCCTTTTGGATTAATGAATGCAGGAGCAACATTTCAAAGAGCTATGGATATTGCATTTGTTGGTGAGAAAGACAGATTTATGGTTATTTATCTTGATGATATTACTGTGTTCTCAACCTCTGATGATGAAAAATTGCATCATTTGAAGTAGACATTTGAAAAATGCAGGAGATATGGTATATCATTAAACCCTAAAACCCTAAAAAGTCTCATTTCATCAAGCTATCATTATACCAACCCTTATTTTGAGTTGCAATATTCACTTGGTGTAGTAATGACCTATCCATATGCCTTATTTGAATATATGTCATAAACCAACATAATGCTTCTCCTTATAATGGTAACATACATTTTTCTACTAGAATCAAAGGGTAAGGGCTTGTATTTTAATTCCTAGTTCCTCTAATAAGTATCATTTCTAACCTCTCTCAAATTTCTTCCAAGATTCTTTGGAGAGGCCCAATCCCCAAATTGGACAACCATATAAAACTATTAATTTGTATCAATGTTATGAAGAGTAAATTTCTTAATGTGCAATGCAATCATTGAATTTGGGCCTTCATTTATTTTTCATAGAGTATAGGGAATTCATGCTTCATTTTACACATTTCTCCACACAAGAGATCCAACTATCACTAGAATTAAATTCAAGGTCCATGTATGTGTTGAAAATAACCACCTCCTATTTGGTGCCATTAAATATGATGGTTTTGTTTACATTAAATTTCATTTCGAAATAACTAGATAAAATTTTATGGAATAAGATGTCATTGGAAACTATCTTTGTGATTTTCCAATAACATAATATCATCTTGATAAACAAACAATAATTAAACCTATGTCAACATTAATATATCTTAGAGCACTTCAACAAATGTTATATTAAGTTCCTTTCAACATGTTGATACTGAGAGGGGGGTGAATCAATATCAAGTACAATTAAAATCCTTTTTCAACTTATACTTAAACCATTCAATTATATCCAATGAGAAATGAACAATATTATAAGAGTTACACCAATACACCATGCACAATATATGAGAAATAATCAATAGTTATTGTTCAAGGGAAGTATTGACTTCCAAAGGTAGCTACAACTTCCAAATGTAAAGGGAGGGATAAACCTCCAAGAGGAAGATACAATCCTCCAATATCAAGAG
>ML777177.1:504523-525191 GCA_009831015.1 Picea engelmannii
TGCATGTACATTGTCCTTCATGTCCAAATACCTTCATCAATCTTGCGGTCCAAACCAATGACTAGGGTTGACATCAATGACAACAACTAATATTCCAACAATCTCACCCTTTTTCATCGATGTTAGCACTCATGCTCCCCTTATCATCATTATCCCAATTTCTCTCCCCCTTTGACATCAATGGAAAAGGGTAGGGCTTCTCCCCTCGAGTTTAATGACAAAAGGTAACTCTCTTCTTTGGGGTTGCTCCCCCTGAACATGTGGCACTCAATAATACTTCATCCTTATTTTTGGTCTTTGGGACTTTTTCTTCCTTGGAATCCTTTAGTGTGGCTTCTGTCTTCTCTCTCTTCTTCATGTCTAGGATGTATATGTTGTTCGGTCTTCTTGTTGCATTTGCAACCAATCTTCCTGAGTTATTTTCTCTAATTTTACATTTTTGACAGTCAAACGTAAAAGTGTATCCTTGATCACATATTTTTCTGACACTGAGGAGATTATGCTTCAGATCTTCAACCAATAAGACTTTTCCTACTTTTACATTTTCACTTCCAAGCTTTACAGTTCCTTTTCCAAGTATTTTGGTAGATGAGTCATCTCCAAATGCAACATTTTCACCCTTTTTCTTCAAGATGACAAATTTGCTTTGATCTCCTGTCATATGAGATGAGTACCCACTGTCTATGAACCATTCATCTTCTTATTTGCATTCTTTAGCAACCAATGCTATTTGATACTTTTCATTTTGTGGAATTTCTTTCCTTTTCCATGTTGTAGTTTATATACAAACATTTGGAATACGATTATCTTCCTTCATCTCTTTGCAATATTGTGATTTGTGACCAATATTATTGCACTTGTAACATACAATATTTTGATCCATTAATGGGTCAAATGAATTATAATTTTTGTTGACAGGTCTACGAACATTTCCATATCTACTATTTTCACCATTCATGTAGCTTGCATAGTTATGCCTTTCATTGATTCTACAATTGATTGCCTTGTGTCCAAAATTTCCACAAGTATAACAATGTCCAAGAAAGAAATTTTGATATCTGGGAGTAAGTGATATTCTTTGTGGTGTGGTCCATCTGGGTTCACGATCTATTCTTCTGCAGTTTCCTTCATAATGATTTCTTTCATACTCGATGGGAGAGGATGTTCTTGATGTCTCATTCCTTATGAATTCTAGTCTTCTATCTTGTTGTTCAACTTGTTCTGGAGTGTTGGTTTCATCATTTTCATCTTCCTTCTCTTGTTTTGTTGTCTTCAAACTGTCATTGTATCCTATTCTTGTCTTGTCATTTGGAGATCTTTGATTGCTAAGGATCTCATCTAATTTTTCAGTGCTTTTTTTGAACTTCTTCAACTTTTCTATTGTCAATAGTAGCTCCCCTTTTGTGTGATCCAATTCTGCTTTTAATTTCTCATAATCTTCTAATTGTTCCTTCAAGCTATCAATGGTCTTTTCAAGCTTGTAATTCTCTTCTTCGCAACTACTCAATTCACCTTTTAGTATTATGTTTGTGTTTCTAAGCTTGCTATTTTCAGTTTCAACATGCTTCAACTTTTCAATATTCTCATCTTCTTCTTCACTCTCTACATTGTCTTTGTATCCCCAAAAGGAATCAAGGTTGATTTCTTCATTTGAATCTTCTTCATAAATGATTTCGTCTTCTTTAGAATTCTTGTGATCATCATCCTGTGTTTCTTGGGTTATGAAGAGGACTTCTCCTCCATCATTATCTTCTTCATCACTCTCATATGAAGAGATGTCATCATCCTTGGAGTTGAAGATCTTTTTATTGTTGAGACTTCTCTTTTTATAGTAACAATTTTCAACAATATGTCCTATTCTACCACAGTTAATGTATTTGAGAGGAGACTTACATTTGTATCTTCCACTTCCCTTCTGGAAACTTCTTACGAAATTTGCTATTTCTTCATCAAGGTCGATATCCTTGTCTTTTATCTTATTTATGGATTTAAAGGCTGCTTCATTGTTTGGTTGGTCACTATATGTACCTGTTCTCATTTCATATGCTATAAGAGACCCATGTAATTCATCCATTGTAATTTTGGTCAAGTCCCTAGTTTCTTCAATGGCTGAGACCTTAGCATTATACTTCAAGAGAAGTGATCTCAACACTTTTTGTAAAACCAAGGATTCATCGAGCTCTTCACCTAATCCTATGATAGCATTAAAAACTTCATTGACTCTAAGAAAATATGTTGCAATATCTTCCTTTTCATTCATCTTCAAATTTTCAAATTTTGCTCTATGTCGTTGAAGCTTGACCTGCTTAACTTTTGGATCACCTTCGTAGATACTCTTGAGTTTGTACCATACCTCTTTAGCAGTGCTGCAACCCATCACTTTTCTAGCAATGGTTGGTGCCATTGCTCCTAGAATAACATGTTTGGATTTTGAATTATAACTCATAAGATTCTTCTCATTTGGATCAGTTGGTGCATTATTTGGGATTACATAGCCATTTACAACTGAGTACCAAATGTCTACTCCCAAAGATGTTAGGTAAGTTTTCAATCTATCACTCCAATATGCATAATTTCTTCCATCAAATGTTTGAATCCCATTTGAAATGTGTTCATGGTCATCCATCTCTGCTAAGGATTTTCCTTTCAGTGGTTAAACTGTTCTAAAGGCAACCTGCTATGAAACCAATTGCTGATACTGAGAGGGGGGTGAATCAATATAAAGTACAATTTAAATCCTTTTTCAACTTATACTTAAACCATTCAATTATATCCAATGAGCAATGAATAATAGTATAAGAGTTATACCAATACACCATGCAAAATATATGAGAAACAATCAATATTTATTGTTCAAGGGAAGTAATGACTTCCAAAGGTAGCTACAACTTCCAAATGTAAAGGGAGGGATACAAATCCAAGAGGAAAATACAATCCTCCAATATCAAGAGAGGTTTGAACTCTCCATCCTTGACCCTTCCTTCCACCCAATAATATATTAGAGATAATACAACTTTACATTAAATCATCACCATCAACCAACCATCACATAAAACCTAATAATGCTTCCTGAGACTTCTTCAATTCAATTTCTGGAATTCTTCAATTCTTGAAATACTCTGATCCTATAGATAATATTACTCAATGTATTCTTTGAAACTTTTCCAAGTTTCACTCCTTGAATCCTCCCCAAAAATAAGTTATAGAGAGAATGGTAGACCTTGTTCAATTCTTCTTTATTCAGGAGAGCGAACTTGTACATAATGTATTGCACTCAATATTTAACATCATATCCTGAAACTCGCACAAAAGAAACTAAAGTCCATAATATTTCCAATGAAATTGGTCCCACTTTATTTGGATTCTATATGAAGAAGTTATGTCTGTTTTACCCAGAACACCTGTTTATGACTAACTTTAGGACTGGTCAAAAACCCTATCTTCCACATAGTGTATCTCCATAATTATAATGAATCAAGAGCTGAAATTTTTACCACAGGTACCTTGATATGTATTCTCAATACCATATCAATTTAAGCATCTAAATCGTTCTAGAAAAAAAGTTATAGCGAAAATGGTAAGATGACCTGTAAATAACATACCTTAGAACACATCACCAAAAGACTTCATCCTCCCTTGAAATCCAACCTTCTTTACTTATGATTTTCTTTGAAATTTAACTTGTGTATAAAATGAATGTATAATGATATTTATTTATACCATTTATGTCACTTAGTTTTAACATTAGGTCCGACCTGACACTTTCTTATTTTGTAATTCTTTTCTTTAATTATCTTTAGGGCCTACATGTACTTCCTTCTTCAATTCACTTTGTCATCTTCAAAAATTCATTTCTCCTAAACCATGAGGATCCACGTGACGTGCCACCTACAACCAGAAACAACATGATGTATACTATCCATCCATGGGTTTTGTTTCTACATGTACATTGTCCTTCATGTCCAAATACCTTCATCAATCTTGTGGTCCAAAAACAATGACTAGGGTTAACATCAATGACAACAACCAATCTTCCAACACAACACTCTTGAAGTAGATTTCCCTATGCCTTCCCTTTCATGATCCCTACAAGTTAGTAAAGGAGAATCAAGTTCTTATGTGTCATGTATAACACATCCTCCTTTGCTTCACCTCTTGTACTTCTCTCAATCAACTCTTAGTGAATAATTTAGTTTTTAGCAACAACAACTATTTTCTTTTAGGAAAGTTTGAGCAAAAACATACTTCTATCTTTCTCATCACTTCAAAGTTGGAGATTTTTTACTCTTCCACATTTTTTTTGGTTCAATGGTGTAATGTTTCTCTCACTAGCAACTTCATGAATTATTTTAGTGGTTTTAAAGTGTTTTAGCTAATTTTACCTATTATTTTTAAAAACTAATTCATCACACTCTAACAATTTTGTACCCTTACTTATTTGTAAACTTTGATGGCTCATCAATTCCTTAAAGAAGCAATGAAAACCATCTCTATCTTTAGATTAATATTTTTTGTGAAATAAACATAAAAGTATTAAATCTTATTCTTGAAAAAACCCAAAGCTAACTTAAATAGTGTTGAGTTAAACTTAATAATGTATGGAAACTTGGATTGGAATCCTTATGATGTGTTATTGTTTTTTTTTAACCATGGGTAGTAACCCAAGATTATATCGAGTAGTCGACAAACCAACTATACCAAAAACTTATAATTTATCAAGGACCTAGGGTTTCCGAAGCCGGCCAAGGTGGATCTCTATCTTATTGTTTAGGCCATATTGTGGTATAAACACTTGGATGAATATCTAATTTTTTTTATTATAAAATAATTATGGTGATTAAGGTCGGTTATTCTAATGGATTAATATTGAGTAGATTTCTTATTTATAACTAATTGTGTCATTATGTGTTTTCCCATCTAAATTTGAATTCAAGAGGTTTATCGGGTTTTAATAACGAACCAAATCAATGTCTCTTTTATACTGTTTTTCTTCATTCATCACTTCCAGAGACCAAAGACTCATAAAGCACTAAATAAGAGGACCTTAGTACTAGGCTATCTTCAAAATATGTAATCAAACTAAGGAAACCCCAAGCTTCCATAGATTTGAACTTACCTTCCCCAGTAGAAGAATATCCAGAATTCAAGGTGGAAGCAAGGAAATAAAAGGACAAAGTAAAAGAGATGCAGAGTATTATTAAGAAATTGAAGAAAGAAAAATCATTTGTTGAGCAATGGAATGCTAAACAACAAAAATAGAGACAAGATTTGAAAAATAAGAGGAAGGAGCATAAGGCCTTGCTAAAGGAGGTAAGAGAATCCAATATAAGATTATATTGGCATAATATTGTGCTAACAACTAAGCTCAAACATAGAGATGCAAGAGCTTCTGCAGTTATCATACCATAACAATCCAAGGAAAATTTGCTTCAGTTTTGATTGCTCAATGTTGTTACCAATATAATAAAGATGAAGATTTTTTGTTCTTAGTACTTCGTTCAAATGGACTTTTTGGTATTTCAGATGAACCAACTCAGCAAGATAATATTCCTCTTTTTGTGGGATTTGCAAATCTTTATCAAGCTGTCTCCTTATCTATATTCGGATTGGTTGTTGAGCCTACTACATTATAGGAATTATAAGTGCTTGTATGTGCTTTTATCTCCTAGGAAATAGTCAATTGATACGATCCTATTGCAAAACTGTAATCTAAAAAATAGGATCTACAGGAGTAATCGACGTTCTTTAAAAATACACTGTAAAGACTATATAAGGGTTTATTAGTTGGGCATTCAAGGGATATTTTTGTAAAGAATCCATTGTAAAACAAGACCGTGTTTCATATTGGCACTAAATGGAAAAGACATGTTGATGGTCAGATCTTCTTTTCATATTTTTATTTGTTTATTTCTTACTTGAATACATTTATTCTATTGCAAAGCATATGATTTCTTGATTGTGAGTGACACAATGACAATTTTACTGTTTTTGTTCATAATTAAGATTGTTTTCAAGTACATGTTCTTGTTTCTTAATAACATTTTGGAATGAGAAATCCATGTGTGAGTTGACAAATTGAAAGTTCACATATCTTCCTCTCTTTATTTTCCTTACCATATGATTTGTTAAAGTGTCTGTCATTTACTAACCCAGTGAGATGTCTACTTGCTTTACATTGAGTTATATAATTTATTGAACCCTTAAGCCAACTTTCAACCAATTTCTAAAACCTATTCAGAAAACCCTTTATAAATACCATTGAAATAACTTGATGATTCCATAGCTTTCCCTCTCATGGTCAAGTGCAACTTTAGGGACTAACATATTTTGGCACCGTTGCCGGGGATGTAGGAACGAAGATATTTTCTCTGGGAGAACAACAAAGATCAGATCTAAATCTTGATGGTGGACAAGAATTTGGACATTACATGAGACTGTGTATTTTTCACCTAGCGACTCATTTGCAACAATTCTGGAGCCTAAAAGAGAAGGTAAAGGACTTAAAACTCCTATAACTTCATCATCATCTACAAATAAACAAGTGACTAGAAAAAACCTAGATCCTAAGCATGTTGCAACAGTGTCAGATCCTGAAAAGTTATTGAGAAAATCTAAAAATACTCCTGGACAATCCACTTTTTCAAAAGAAAATTTTTCTTCTACAAGTACTTAAGAACAATTTTCTGAAACTATCAACATCTTTCCAATTGAAGAAATTTTTCCCGAGAGTGAAACAAAGCCTATTGGTGAACCTTCAGCTGTATCTTTTCCTTCAACTATCTCAGAATTGAATCTAGATCAATGGAAATTGTTTGCTGAGCTCATTGAAAAAGAACAAACAAATACCTTATCTATAGTTGAAGCTTTGAGATACTTTCCCAAAGATATTAAAAGTGAACCAGATACACTTTCATCATCACCCCTATCCAGTTCTTCTGAAGAGGTTAAACCACATTATTATTCCTTTGAAAATCCTCGGTTTCTGGAACCTTCAACCTACTTTGGTTTATATTAGCCCAATTAATTTGTTCCACCCAAGGAACTGTTTCTCTTTATACATCACCAGTTCTGCCTATTCCTACAGTTCAAGCACCCATTGTGATAAACATGGTTGTGAATAGGATGGATGCAATTGTTGAAGCCATATATGCACCATTAAATTTACCACAAGTTATGTATGCCTTCCCACCTAATGATGATATGAAGTATTTGCCAAGGTTCAATGGAGAGGGAGAAGTCACTGCTGAAAAACACTTAAACTCTTTCTACAGTTTTGCAGATAATTTTAATGTGGAGCATACAGATGTTTGGATGAGACTTTTTGTGCAAAGTTTAGATGGAGAGGCAATGAAATGGTTCATAAGCCTACCTCCCAATTCAATTTCTGAAATTGATGCACTAGATGATACCTTTTTAAGGCAATGGGGAGATAAGAAAGAATACTTGTATTATACCACTGAGTTTGGTGCTTTGAAAAGAAACCAAAGAGAATCTATATCTGATTTTACCAAAAGATTTAATAAAATGTATAGTAAAATTCCAGATGAAATCAAACCCATAGAAACATCAACCAAAATTACTTTTTCCAATGCTTTTGATGCTGATTTTTCTCTTCTATTGAGAGAAAGAAGGTCTACTACTTTGAGTCTGATGCATGAAGCAACCATTGAAGTAGAATCTAACATACTAGCAGTAGAGAAATTGAATTCTAGGGGTGACAGAGACAGGAAAAAACAAAGAGAAGAACTCCCTTCTTCTTCTCATACAACATTTGATTCTAAGATGGATGAAATGGCCAAAATGTTGGAAACCTTGACATCTGAAATGGCCAGGCTGAAGATGGAAACAAAACATCCTAGCAAACCTACACATGAAGGTGGATACAAAAATCCCAACCAGTTCAGAAGGCCTAACAATGTTCCTCAATTTTTTCCCAGAGAAAGGAGAAATCAAGAAGATCAGAAAGTTTTACCTCCTTTTCAAAATAATGCAGTGGAAGAAGTTGAAGAAATTGATGAAACTGAAGAAGATTCTACAGTTCATTTAAATGATACAGAATTACCTCCCACTCATTTGACACAATAATATTATGAGGATGCTCTTATACTAAATCAGTTTGAAGAAGAGGATGTTGAATAAATTATCCAGAAAGAACCTAAAAGGAAAAAAGTATGATCTTAGGTCCAAATCAAATACATCAAAGGTGGATATACCTGTTCAAACCAAATAGACTAATGCTCCAGTTAAATCAGGGGCCAATAAATAAAATTCAGGGATTAAAACTGATCAACAATAAAAGAAACCTATCAAGGTTAGCACTACAGAGGTGAAAGAAACTGAGAAGCATGTTTCTTCTTTCATTTTGGAAAACATAATTAATAAAATCAAAATCCCCATACCTCTGGTAGAATTGATGAAAACCGATCCTTTTAGAAAATATGTTCTCAAAGCATTGCATCCTCCTACCCATGTTACTTTTTCATATACTAAAGATAAGAGAGAGATAGTGGGGAGATTATACAAAGAATACACACACAAAATTAGAGCATTCAATGTTAAGGTCTTTAGAAAGGATGAAGGAAAGTTTAGAAGGAAGAGCGCATTGCAGAAGTTCTATCGGGATTGAAATCCCCACAGTAAAACTACAAAAGAATCAAGGAAGAATCTTGTCCGTTAATATAGTTCTTGGGAAAATCTTGGACTGTCAGATCACGAAGAAGCTAGAGCCTACACAGAAGAATCCCTTGTGAAGGATCGTGGAAATATAATCGTCCATTCAAATTTAGGGAGTAATCGCAACCATTAGATCAATTAGAACCATTGATCAAAGCCAAGTGGAAGGATAACATAAGTTTCGGGACATTGAAACTTCGTCACTTCGACGAACATTGGAGATAAGGAAGAGGCACGAACTCGCGAAATCACGAAGTCATGAAATCCAACCAACTGTTAGATCAAGGAGGGACTTCAAATGAATTCACGACCATCCAATTGACTTTAGTGGAAGGAAAATATATACCACAATATCTCAGAGCCTCGGATTAAACGAACTCATGCGTATCGTTGATCTAATATCTCCTCAGGAGCAACATGAGCCGTTTGATCAGGTGGTCAACTCCAATAATGACCACTTTGATGAAAAAGAATCTAGAACAAGTAAATTAACCTAAAGGACAAAGCCCCGAATTCATGAACTACGGTCAATTCCGACGCTGACCATTTCGGTGAAAAGGAGTCTAGAACAAGTAAAACTACCCGAAGGTCGAAGCCCCGAAGTCATGAACTTCCGTTGACCATCAGATCAGAGGAATACATGTGACACATTAGTAGGCCCACCTTAACATGACCATGTCAACAATAGAGGACATGTGGCCTAATCAGATGGTGACAAATGTCAAGGTCAATGTGGCACATAAGGATTGTAAAACTCACAATTCAGGGTGACATGTGGCAACCAATCAGCTAGTGCCACATCAACAATGACATCAACGATCAACATCACTCCAGGAGTACATCCTTCAGGGATATTCGACTTCTCCTACTTGCAAAAATGCCTGAAGTTCCGAAATCCGAAGTCGTGAACCAACGCTGGTCGTTGATCTAAGATCCTCTAGGATATATCATGACCCTTAGATGAAGTGCAGTGGAAAGATAAAGGAAGCATGAATCACAAAGTAATGTTGACCGTTGATCTACTTTGGGATCATTCTCGACCGGTGATCAAGCACAGTGGAAGAATAGTGTAAGAAAGAGATGTTAATTGAAAACAAGCAGTCACTGTTATTTTATGACTTATTCGGTAGGTAAACCTCTAGAGGAATTGAACTACTTCAGAGTTCTAGTAACCCGGAGTCCCAGAGTGTTGAAGCTCTGAAATAAGATCTGACCATCCATGATCAAGATCCAAAAGCGCAAAAGTAACGTGCATGAAGATTAACTTGGTGGAGGCAACACACAATGATCTGGACCATTGAATTTTATGGACACACGTCAACTCAAGATTAAAGTGCATAGTGGCTAAAGTGTTAAATCTCCACTATGTTGAAAGAGCACAGATCGAAGATCTCAACTCATGACCAAGTTGTGATCGTAGATTTTGTTGAAGCCTATAGGTAATCCAGGATCATTCATTCAACGAAATATTCAAATCAACTGTCTGATATACTAGTGAATAGAGTATACAAACTTCATCGAAATTTACTATAGAAGGATTCAAGGTTTGCAAAGTCCAATAATCCCGAATACCCATAGAACTGGAGCTCTTGTTGGCATAAGTCTAACAGGGCTTTTTGTTATACATGTTTATGAATTATTAATTGAGATGCATATATCTTATTCAATTAATTCAGTTAATATACGAGAGTGTGAAAATAAGTCAAAGTTTTAGACACTAATTCACCCCCCTCTCAGTGTCAAGTGTATATTTCAATAATTGGTATCAGAGCAAGTGCCTTCAACACAATTTAAACACTGGAAGGTAGATTATGAAGAAATTAGTGGACAAATGGCTCTCTCCACAAATGAAGCTCCCTTATTTGATGGAACATACTACTCTTCATGGAGGGAAGGCATAAAACGATATATAAGTTCAAGAGGATCTAGTGTTTGGGATTCAGTAGTATCTAAACCTTCGTACTCAACTACCTCAAAGAAAAAAACCAAATTTGCAAAAGAAGCAAAGAAAAATAATTCAATAGCATTAAAGGAAATCCATAATGGACTGTTAGACTAAGTCAAAGAAAAGATAGGACACTACACCTCTGCTAAAGTACTATGTCTTCAGCTAGAGAATTATTATTAAAATAAAGAACAAAGCAAAGAAATGAAGAATTCCAATCAGTTTATAGAACAAAATAAATAAACAAAGAAATCCAATCAGATTAAAGAACAAAACTCAGAAATGGAGAAATAAAATTAGATTGAAGAACAAAATACAGATAAAGAGAATTCTGATCAGAATAAAGAACAAAATACAAAAGAGGACAATAGCATCAAAGAATTGATGCAAACCCCAATCATCAACATAGAAGACTACTACATCAAGGAATTGATGAATACCTCAGTATTCACTAAAGAAAAAACATTAGATTTTAAGAATGATGTTATAACTACATTTGAAGTGATTAGTATGGAACGGACAAATGGTCTATATATTGAAGTTACTAAGGATGTTCTTGACCAACTTGAATACACAATTATTTGCACTTTTGAGTAGTTGGATAAACTTCAAAAGAAAGATATGTTTCTACTACAACAGTTAGATCAATCTAACCATGAAGAGCATGAACAAAATATTTAGCTAGAAGACAAAGAAGAAGAAATAAAAAGGTTGAAGACCGAAGTTGCTAATATAACAAAATAAATGAAGACACATGATAATAACTACATACAAGTCTTGGATGATACAGAAGAGACAATCATCAATCTAAAGACTCAACTTGAAGGAGCTAAGAAAAAAGATTAAGCCTTGAATATTCAGTTGACTAAAAAGGAAGAAACATGGCACATGATGGAAATGGAAGTTATCAACCTCAAAAATAAGAATGAAAAGACAAAAAAAACTGTCAAATTCTAGAATAACTCAGCTATCCTAGATAAGATCTGGAATAGTCAAAGACCAACTGATGACAAAATCGGTCTTCGATACAATAATAAAGAAGAATGTGGCAAATGGAGCACCATTAAAAAACATGATAAAGGATCATACTCCTCAAAAGAAAAAAAAAGGTACAGTCACAAACCTAAAACAAACCATGAACATTGTCAAGAAAGTGTTGATGTTTAAATCCGTAATGACCGAAACGACAATCTCACGAGGATATAAATCCCCCATGCGTTTTTATAGAGGTGGTACTCCTCTTGTACTTCAGATTTTCATGGGACTTTGGGTCTTCAGAATATGGGACTTTGCATAAGTCCGTCGTGGTAATCAAAGAAAAATAAAATAACAAGGAATAAAGTGTTTTGTTTTTGTTTAAATAAGGTTCCTGAGAAAGGACCAAGAATCACACATTTTATACATTAAAGCAAAATAAGCAAAATTTCCTCACATCCATCATAGTTTAACTAAAGATTTCTGATCACATAAAAATAAAAAGAAGATGGTCTGAATGCATAACAGAACTTTAACAGAGTGGAAACATGGGAAACTCAAATAAAGATAATGATAGATCAAACTCATATACTTTATATTTTGAAATTAGGGTTACAAAGTACAATCGAGATTGTTCCCAAAGTAGCTCTCTTGAAATTTCTATAAAAATATATTCTCTGTTACATATTCTTCAAAAAATTAAAATGCATTTGTCTTAAAGACTGGTATTGAGGGTCCCGCGGACCATAAAGAAAATAAATACAAGAAATAAACACGTAGAAGGAGGATGGTGGGCGAAAGTAGAACAACAAGACCTGAAAAGAAGAAAATGAGAAGTTATTAGTCTTCGGTTAGATCTTTCTAGTGAAAGAGGTGGAATAACTGGATGAAGGAACTGATAAAGAAAGAAAGATATGATTAGTGTAAACTTACTATGATGGCCTCTCCTTCTTTTCACTTGCTTGCTGATGTTCTTTTATCATTTTCATCAACGGTTATAGGAACCATCTCAACTGTTTATTTCGCTTCATTGGTCAGTTTATCAATATTTTTCTTGAACCATTCTTCGATGTAACTTTTCATTGGTGCTATGTTGATTTCATGCCGGATTTTGATGTTGAACAACTCGCCCTCCAAGTCTCTCAGATCAAGGGAAATGACATGTAATGCTTCTTCAATATCTTGATTTTTCACGGAGTAGTCCTGTTAGTCCTTAACCTTGTTCTTGATTGTTTGGGTGTCCTTAGTCCCTTTTCTACCCATTTTCCATGATTTTTTTTGTTAAACTCTTTTTTTCCCTTCTTGGCTTGAAAGATTATTTTAAATTGTTTTATGCACATTTTAAAAGGTTTTAAGTTTTCAAATATTAGGATATGATATGAAAGATTTCTATCACATCACTTGTCCTTTCCTCGTTTGAATTTTCAAATTTTGTCTAAGTGGAAAGGGCACTACAAGAATAACACTATTATTGCAGCGCTGGGAGCAATGATAGTTCTTCATGCGCCACCTTACCCATATCGTGTTCTAACATTCAAAATCATTACTAGAGGATATACACATCTCTATATGATCTATTTCATGTTGTTATTCTTATGATGACAACTGATTCAGAGGATCATAATGTACTCGCCACCTTGACATCAAATCAACATGCCAGATTATTATTCCATATGAATGAAATCACAATCTACTTATTTTAGTATGTCTATCATTTTACACATGCTTTGCATATAAAGAGATAACTCTCAGTTTTCAACAACCCTCGAAAGTTGGATATCAAACCCTCAATATTCTCAGAGTTTCTGCAGGATTGTATCAGTGTCATGGTGCCCAAAAAGAGTGGTCAAATAACCAGATTGGAGCCAGAAAAGATAGAATTGATAAAATCATTTCCTCAGATGGAACAAAAGTTTAAGGATGCTGGTTGGTTCGACTTCTTCTTGACATTCGAGGGTCACAACGAGCATATTTCTATGACATTTGCACAAAATTTCGATGGTTTCAAATACGTAGTTGGTAAACTTCTCATGCACATGACATAGCATTCCATAGCTAAAACTTGTAGGTTACCAGTATATGGGGAAAGATGGTGGAATAAAGAAAATGTAGTTATGTAGTTTGTAAATCAGTTTTTAATTCCAGAAAAGAAAAACCCCAATTGGAGCCAAGGTATCCCACACAACTGGGTGAGGAAAGAATGGCATAATGCTCTGTTGATTATCCACATGTACATTACATGTGAAGGCATATTTTATCTGGTTCATCTCTATCATATTAGACTGTTAATCCATGTAAATGGTGATTACCCTCTTAACCTACCTTATTTCTTATTAAAAGGTTTATCTAAGATGTCTAAGAGGATTCAATCACATCCTGCAACAACAAAAAATAGTCTTTTTCATCAAGGGTTGATCAAAACATTGGTAGTCTTTTCCTCAAATAAAGTTCATAGGTCTTGGGACTGGTTAATCCAGTCATTAAAACCTAATCTATAGAAAACTAAGTCTAAAACTGTCAAGGAGAAGAAACATGGAAAAGGTAAGCAGGCCTCTCAAGCCACTGAGCTTTTGATGAAATAACATTCCCCTGTAGCCAGGGTAACCCATGCTGGAAAGAGAAAATTACAAACACAACAAGCCATTGGTGATTTTCCTATGGGTAAATTTAATTAGAAAGGAACTACCAGTCGAGGTAAGAAACTTAAAATGGATGAAGAAAATTATATTCATTTTGATCTAGATATTAAAAGGGAATCTGATGAAATTGAATATTACATCACAAGCCTTGTTCAAATTCCAACTAAACAAAAGAAACAACCTACATGCAAGAAGATTGCAAAAGGTAAGTAACAGAGTAAGAAGAAGACACCTATACCTAAATATCCTAGAATAAATTCTACCAGAGCTGCAAACAAATTTAGACTCAATTCAAAAACCATGTTTCATCGTTCTATCAAGAAGGAAAACCTCATTATCATAGAAGACAATTCAAAACATTCTAATAAAGAGATAAAAAAACAGGTCTTAACATCTTTTTTACATAGGTTAGAGAAGGAATTTGAAGAACAAAGAAAAAAAATGTGAAAAGGGAAAACAAATTTCACAATATTCAAGGAGACCTATAACCATGGCAACTACAAAGTCAGCTTCAGTATTTGAATCTACATTCAAAGGAACAAATGCAATTAATGATGAGAAAAATGATCCTTTTCCAGAAATAGACCAGCTGCAAGATCTTCTAGAGACCAGAGACTCATAAAGCACTGAAGAAGAGGAACTTAGTACTGGGCTATCTTCAAAATATGTAATCAAACTAAGGAAACCCCAAGCTTCCATAGATTTGAACGTACCTTCCCCAATAGAAGAATATCCATAATTCAAGGTGGAAACAAGGAAAGAAAAGGACAAAGTAAAAGAGATGCAAAGTATTATTAAGAAATTGAAGAAAGAAAAATACTTTGTTGAGCAATGGAATGCTAAACAACACGAAAAAAACAAGATTTGAAAAAGAAGAGGAAGGAGCAGAAGGCCTTGCTAAATGAGGTAACATAATCCGATATAAGATTATATTGGCATAATGTTGTGCTAACAACTAAGCTCAAACATAGAGACACCATATCTTTTGCAGTCATCATACCATAAAAATCCAAGGAAAATTTTCTTCAGTTTTGATTGCTCAATGTTGTTACCAATATAATAAAGATGAACATTTTTTGTTCTTAGCACTTCGTTCAAATGGAACTTTTTGGTATTTAAGATGAACCAACTTAGCAAGATAATATTCCTCTTTTCGTGGGATTTGCAACGCTTTATCAAGCTATGTCCTTATCTATATTCGGATTGGCTGTTGAGCCTACTAAATTATAGGCATTAGAAGTGCTTGTATGAGCTTTTATATCCTAGGAAATAGTCAATTGATATGATTCTATTGCAAAAATGTAATCTAAAAAATAGGATCTACAGGAGTAATCCACGTTCTTTAAAAATACACTGTAAAGACTATATAAGGGTCGATTAGTTGGGCATTCAAGGGCTATTTTTGTAAAGACTCCACTGTAAGACAAGACCATATTTGATATTGGCACTAAATGGAAAAGACATGTTGATGTTTAGATCTTCTTTTCATATTTTTATTTGCTTCTTTTCTTACTTGAATACATTTATTTTGTTGCAAAGCATATGATTTATTGATTGTGAGTGACACAATGAAAATTTTACGTTTTTGTTCATAATTAAGATTGTTTTCAAGTACATGTTCTTGTTTCTTAATAACATTTTGGAATGAGAAATCCATGTGTGAGTTGACAAATTGAAAGTTCACATATATTCCTCTCTTTATTTTCCTTACCATATGATCTGTTAAAGTGCTTGTCATTTACTAAGCCAGTGGGATGTCTACTTTCTTTACATTGAGTTATATATTTGATTGAACCCTTAAGCCAACTTTCAACCAATTTCTAAAAACTATTCAGAAAACCCTTTATAAATACCATTGCAATAACTTGATGATTCCATAGCTTTCCCTCTCACAATCAAGTGCAACTTTAGGGACTAAAATCTTTTGGTGCCGTTGTCGGGGATGAAGGAATGAATATATTTTCCCTGGGAGAAAAACAAAGATCAGATCTAAATCTTGATGGTGGACACAAATTTGGACATTTACATGAGACTATGTATTTTTCACCTAGCGACTCCTCTATAGTAATTCTGTCTCCTAAAAGAGAAGTTAAAGGACTTAAAACTCCTCTAAATTCATCATCATCTACAAAGAAACAAGTGACCAAAAAAAACCCAGATCCTAAGTCTATTGCAGTAATGTCAGATCCTGAAAATTTATTGAGAAAATCTAAAAATACACCTGGACAATCCTCTTTTTCAAAATACATTTTTTCTTCTACAAGTACTCAAGGACAGTCTTCTGAAACTATAAACATGTTTCCAATTGAAAAAAATATTCATGAGAGTGAAACAAAGCCTATTGTTGAACCTTCAACTGTATCTTTTCCTTCAAATATCTCATAATTGAATTTAGATCAATGGAAATTGTTTGCTGAGATCATTGAAGAAGAACAACCAAAGACCTTATCTATAGCTGAAGCTTTGAGAGACTTTCCCAAAGATATTAAAAGCGAACCATATACACTTTCATCATCACCCCAATCCAATTCTTCCGAAGAGGTTAAACCACATTATTATTCCTTTGAAAATCCTTTGTTTCTAGAACCTTCAACCTACTCTGGTTTAGATAAAAAACCTTTGATTTCTCTAGTTGAAGATCAAAAAATTATAGCAGCCCAATTAAGTTGTTCCACCCAAGGAACTGTTTCTCTTTCTACATCACTATTTCTACCTATTCCTACAGTTGAAGCACCCATTGTGATAAACATGGTTGTGAATAGGATGGATGCAATTGTTGGATCCATATATGCACCATTAAATTTACCACAAGTCCTGTATGCCTTCCCACCTAATGATTATATGAAGTATTTTGCAAGATTCAATGGAGAAGGAGAAGTCACTATTGAAGAACACTTAAACTCTTTCTACAGTTTTGCAGATAATTTTAATGTGGAGCATACAAAAGTTTGGATGAGAATTTTTGTGTAGAGTTTAGATGGAGAGGAAAGGAAATGGTTTAGAAGCCTACCTCCCAATTTAATTGCTAAAATTGATGCACTGGATGATATCTTTTTAAGACTCTGGGGAGATAAGAAAGACTACTTGTATTATATCATTGAGTTTGGTTCTTTGAAAAGAAAAATAGGAGAATCTATATCTGATTTTACCAAAAGATTTAATAAAATGTATAGTAAAATTCCAGATGAAGTCAAACCCACATAAACATCAACCAAAATTACTTTTTCCAATGCTTTTGATGCTGAGTTTTCTCTACTGTTGAGAGAAAGAAGGTCTTTTACTCTGAGTATGATGTAGGATGCAACCATTGAAGTAGAATCTAAAATACTAGCAACAGATAAATTGAAGTCTAGGGGTGACAGAGATAAGAAAAAACAGAGAGAAGAACTCCCTTCTTCTTCTCATACAACATCTGATTCTAAGATGGATAAAATAGCCAAAATGTTGAAAACCTTGACATCTAAAATGGCCAAGTTGAAGATGGAAACAAAACATCCTAGTAGACCTACACAAGAAGGTGGATACAAAAATCCCAACCAGTTTAGAAGGCCTAACAATGTTCCTCAATTTTTTCCCTGAGAAAGGAGAAATCAAGAAGATCAGAAAGTTTTGCCTCCTTTTCAAAATAACGCATTGGTAGAAGTTGAAGAAATTGATGACACTGAATAAGATTCTACAATTCATTTAAATGATACCGAATTACCTCCCGCTCATTTGACACAACAAGATTATGAGGATGCTCTTATACTAAATCAGTTTAAAGAAGAGGACACTGAAGAAATTATCCAGAAAGAACCTAAAATGAAAAAGTATGATCTTAGGTCTAGATCAAATACATCAAAGGTGGATATACCTGTTCAAACCAAAAAGACTAATGATCCAGTTAAATTAGGGGTGAGTAAAGAAATTTCAGGGATTAAAACTGATCAACAACAAAAGAAATCTGTCAAGGTTAGCACTACAGAGGTGAAGGAAATTGAGAAGCCTGTTTCTTCTTTCAGTTTGGAAAACAAAATTAATAAAATCAAAATCCCCATACCTTTGGTAGAATTGATGAAACCAATCCTTTTAGAAAATATGTTCTCAAAGCATTCCAACCTCCTACCCCTGTTACTTTTTCAGATACTATAAATCTTGAAGATGAAAACCGTGCCATAACCATTGGACCTCATATTGAAGATAGGTCTGATGCTTATCCTCCTTTCTACATATCTCTGAACATTCATGACAAAATATTGCATAACTGTTTAATGGATTCATGAGCTTCATACAATTTCATACCAAAAGTGGTAATGGATGAATTAGGTTTAGAAATTACTAAGCCTTATGTAGACCTATATTCATTTGAGTCCAGGAAAGTTAAATGTCTGGGAGTCATTAAAGACATGGTTGTTACTTTATATCAGTTACCTATGAAAAGTGTGGTGTTGGATGTAATTGTGGTTGGCATACCTCCGAAATTTGGGATGCTTCTGTCAAGATCATGGGCTAAGAAAGTAGGAGGCACACTACAAATGGATCTTAGTTATGCTACCATACTTGTGTTTGGTGGAGAACATCGAAGGCTGTATAGGGAAGTGAGGCTGGCTTACCTGGTAAGTGATCATGAAAATCCTAGTAATCATCCCATATATGTTGTAGGAGATGAACTTGGTTCTTCTATTTTTCACATTAGTGACCAGATAACTGAAACAACAGTTAGAAAAATCGTACCTGCAGTTGAAGAAAATGCAAAAAACCTAATCTGGAAAATGTTCTTTGATGGGGCTTGTTCCAATGAAGGCTCTGGGGTTGTGATTGTTTTTATTTCTCATACCAAAGAAGTTATTCCTTTGTCATACAAATTGGAATTTGATACAACCAACACTATCAGTGAATATGAAGCTCTTATGCTAGGATTGAAAGCTGCTAAAAATATGGGCATAGATAAAATTTCTATTCTTGGAGATTGAGAGCTTATCATCCATGAGATAAAAAACATTTATCAGACCAAATATCAAAGGTTAAAGCAGTATAGAAATGAAGTGTGGGACTTTGTTGATAATTTCTTTTTGTCCTTCATTATCACTTTTGTACACAGATATTTGAATCAACAGGCAGATTCTTTAGCACTTGCAGCCAATAATTTTAGAACTCCAATATTTCCCAATTTAAGATTTGAGATTGAGGTGAGACACATACCCTCTATACCAGATAACATAAAAAATTGGCAGGTTTTTAAAGATGATCAGGAAATTCAAAGGTTTTTTTTGGAGACCATTGATGATTTTTCTAATATCTCAATAGATCAGAATAATGAAAATGATGATGTGGAAGTTCATGCTACAAATATCTTTCAAGACAATATTGTTGGTCATAAAACTATTAAGTTGAAAACAAATCATTTGCTAAAGGGCCTGGTTCCACTTAGCAAATGATTTGTTTTCAACTTAATAAAATAGTGTTGAGTTTAACTTAATAATGTATGGAAACTTAGATTGGAATCCTTATGATGTGTTATTGGTTTTTTTATAACTATGGATAATAACCCAAGAGTTAGTTGGAAAACCAACTATACCAAAAACTTATAACTTATCAAAGATTTAGGGTTTCCGAAGCCCGCCACGGTGGACCTCTATCTTACTGTTTACGCCATATTGTGGTATAAACACTTGGATGAATAGCTAAAAAAAAATAAATATTTTTTTTATTATAAAATAATTATGGTGATTAAGGTCAGTTATTAGGTTATTATAATGAATTAATATTGAGTAGATTTCTTATTTATAACTGATTGTGTCATTACGTGTTTTCCCATCTGAATTTTTTAGGACTGTAAAACTCACAATTCAGGGTGACACATGGAAACCACTCAGCTAGTGCCACATCAACAATGACGTCAAAAATCAACGTCACTCCAAGAGTACATCCTTCGGGGATATCCGACTTCTCCTACTTGCAAAAATGAATGAAGTTCCAAAATTCAAAGTCGTGAACTAATGCTGGTCGTTGATCTAAGATCCTCTAGGATATATCATGACCCTTAGATCAAGTGCAGTGGAAAGATAGAGTAAGCATGAATCACAAAGTAATGTTGATCATTGATCTACTTTGGGAGCATTCTCGACCGGTGATCAAGCACAGTGGAAGAATAGTGTAAGAAAGAGATGTTAACTAAAAACAAGCGGTCACTGTCGTTTTATGATTTATTCGGTAGGTAAACCTCTAGAGGAATTGAACTACTTCAAATTTCTAGTAACCCAGAGTCCCAGAGTGTCGAAGCTCTGAAATAACATCTGACCATCCATGATCGAGATCCAAAAGCGCAAAAGTAACGTGCATGAAGATGAACTTGGTGGAGGTAACACACAATGATCTGGACCGTTGAATTTTATGGACACACGTCAACTCAATATTAAAGTGCATAGTGGCTAAAGTGTTAAAGCTCCACTATGTT
>ML777177.1:540888-552674 GCA_009831015.1 Picea engelmannii
GAATTAGTTGTTATTGTGCTTAAACAATTTTAAGTCTAGTAATACATTCTTAGTCTTTATTCAAGTGATCATCAACATTATACAACATATGGACAATAAAAGTAATGAGCATCAGTCACACATAAGGTATACATAGAGACATATTTTCACGAGGAAACCCATAAAGAGAGAAAACCTCTTCTTATTTGAAATGATAGGCAGTATTTTAAGTTATGTACATCATCTATAATTGAGAACCAACTCAATGTGAGGCTGCTACCTCTGTTTTACAAGCTGCAACTTATTTGAGAGCACTGATTCTCTTGTTTCTCTAGCACCCACTAGAAGGAAGCACAAAATCCCCTAATGTTCTAGCACCAACTGGATGGAAGCACCAACTTCCAGTTACACAGGCTCCAACCTGTCTAACAGAGAACACTTGTTCTCCCTTGCACCACCCTGCCACCCTGGTTTCTCTGGCTACAACCAGATGGAAGCTACAACTCCCTGTGTTCAAGCTCCCACTTGAACCTCTGAGGACAACAATCCTCCCTAGCACCTCCCAACCACCCTGGAATATAAATGAATAAATAAACAACCAACTACACAGATAAATTGATTCTTACCACTTCTTCTATGTTATGTAAATCTGGTCTTCTTCTAATTGTTCTGCAATTATTCTCTTCCTTTGTCTGTTCTGCACTTCTTCTCTGCTTCAACTTGTTCTGTCATTCTTCTCTGTTTCAAGTCTTTTCCTCATCTGTTACTCTTCTCTGAGTTTTATATCACACTGCGCACATTTTCAGTCTCACACTGCGCATTCTGTGATTTTCTCTTTCTTATAGTTTAATTCATTTTTCGTCTAGAACAACCAACCACGCACAGTCTATATCTTTTTCTTTTATGCACCACACCCACAACATTTACACTTCACATCTTCTTAGGCAAAAGAAAACTGTCTAAGCATTTGAAATGCCAACCGATTAGGTATCATGAATCAGTTTTGCTAACTGGTTCGTAACTGATGAATTAACTGTGAGAGAGAATAATAACCCTCCGATCATATTCAAGTTTATCTGCATTGTTGGATGAACTTTATTAATCTTGCCTTTAAATCAGGTTTCGGCATTTCGACATTCCTGTGGCCAAGTGTTTCGACACTTCATGTCGCGATCTTCGAAACTCCGATACAGAGCTTTTGTACGCTAGCTCCTTCCTCTATATGACCATGGCCATGACCAAGCGCTTATGCATAAAGTGCTTTTCGCGAATTCTCATTTCTTGAATGTGGAGATGAGGCATCTCGACTCTCCAAGTCGCGATCCCCGAAACCTCGAAATGGAGCTTATCTGAACTGACTCCTTCCCTTCTCGTGATCACCGGCGATGACCATAGGCTGTGCCAAAAGGCACTTCATATTTCGCGAGTTTATAAAATTCATCGAGTCTGATCGACGATTGAGATCTCCATAGATCCGACAGTCTAGATCTTATCGCGATCTCGCATCTCGTGAGTTTCCACACCATGCTTCATTGATTCCAAGTCAGCGACTTGTCCTATGATTCGACGGTCCATATATGATCTTAATTCAATGGGTCAGATCATATCGCGATTTTGCATATCGCAATTTCGGCGTTCTTGTGGTTATGTTTCTTGCCTCTCCAAGTCGCGATTCACGAAACTTCAAAAAGGAGTCAGATCAATGGTCCAGATCACATATAGATCTGACGACTGCGATTAAATTGTGATTTCAATGGTTATGTTTCTTGCCTAAAACCCTAAAACCCTAAAAAGTCTCATTTCTTAGTCCATTTCATCAAGCTATTATGATACCAACCCTTATTTTGAGTTGCAATATTCATTTAGTGCAGTAATGACCTGTCCATATGCCTTATTTGAATATATATGTCATAAACCAACATAATGCTTCTCCTTTTAATGATAACACACATGTTTCTACTAGCATCAAAGGGTAAGGGTTTGTATTTTAATTCCTCGTTCCTCTAATAAGTATCATTTCTAACCTCTCTCAACTTTCTTCCAAGATTCTTTGGAGAGGCCCAATCCCCAAATTGGACAACCGTATAAAACTATTAATTTGTGTCAATGTTATGAAGAGTAAATTTCTTAATGTGCAATGCAATGACTGAATTTGGGCCTTCATTTATTTTTCATAGAGTATAGGGCATTCATGCTTCATTTTACACATTTGTCCACACAAGAGATCCAATTATCACTAGAATTAAATTCAAGGTCCATGTATGTGTCGAAAAGAACCACCTCCTATTTGGCGCCATTAAATATGATGGTTTTGTTTACATTAAATTTCATTTCAAAATAACTAGATAAAATTTTATGGAATAAGATGTCATTGGAAACTATCTTTGTGCTTTGCCAATAACATAATATCATCTTGATAAACAAACTATAATTAAACCTATGTCAACATGAATATATCTTAGAGCACTTCAACAAATGTTATATTAAGTTCCTTTCAACACTCATGTCGATTGACCTTTGCCTTCCCTTTCATGACCCCTACAAGTTAGTAAAGGAGAATCAAGTTCTTATGTGTCATGTAGAACACATCCTCCTTTGCTTCACCTCTTGTACTTCTCTCAATCAACTCTTAGTGAATAATTTAGTTTTTAGCAACACCACTTTTATGAAAGTTTGAGCAAAAACATACTTCTATCTTTCTCATCACTTCGAAGTTGGAGATTTTTTACCCTTCCACATTTTTTTTTTGGCTCAATGATGTAATGTTTCTCTCACTTACAACTTCATGAATTATTTAAATGGTTTTAAAATGTTTTAGCTAATTTTACCTATTATTTTTAAAAACTAATTCATCACACTCTAATAATTTTGTACCCTTACTTATTTGTAAACTTTGATGGCTCATCAATTCCTTAAAGAAGTAATGAAAACCATCTCTATCTTTAGATTAATATTTTTTTTTGAAATAAACATAAAAGTATTAAATCTTATTTTTGGAAAAACCTAAAGCTAATTTAAATAGTGTTGAGTTTAACTTAATAATATATGGAAACTTAGATTGAAATCCTTATGATATGTTATTGGTTTTTTTATAACTATGGATAATAACCCAAGAGTATATCCAATAGTAGGCAAACCAACTATACCAAAAACTTATAACTTATCAAAGATCTAGAGTTTCCGAAGCCCGCCAAGGTGGACCTCTATCTTATTGTTTAGGCCATATTGTGGTATAAACACTTGGATGAATAGTTAATTTTTTTTTTTTTTATTATAAAATAATTATGGTGATTAAGGTCGGTTATTAGGTTATTATAATGGATTAATATTGAGTAGATTTATTATTTATAACTGATTATGTCATTATGTGTTTTCCCATCTGAATTTTGAATTCAAGAGGTTTATCGGTTTTAATAGCGAACCAAATCAGTGTCTCTTTTATACGGTTTTTCTTCATTCGTCACTTTGAATTGATTACGAAAAGCAACTTGCGGCTGTTACCAATCCTCCAAACAATCTCCTTGGTGAGAGTACCTTACAAATTACAGGATAGGATGGCTCGTCCCCAGCTCTACGAGAACAGAAAGACCAGCGAATAGTTGATATGCTTGCTTCAGCAAGTTACTGGTGACGTCTATGGCATAACCGTATATGAACCTGTGAGGGGCACTTGGGAAATACTATCTCCCTTTCCCTACTCCCCTGGAATTCCATATTCTTGTAAGTTGGTTTCTGTGAATCGAAAGCTTCTTCTCATAGGCGGATGGCATAGGACCAACGATACCTTAATTGCAGTGAAGAGCGTGTTTATTTACGACTTTCAGTCTGCCAAATGGCACCGTGGAGCCGACATGCCCACGCTTAGAATATTCTTCGCCTGCTCTGCGTGTTCTTCCACCGGACTTGTTTACGTTGCTGGTGGACACGAAGGCGACCGCGACTATGGCCAGGATTTGGCGTCCGCAGAAGTTTACAACGTGGAAGAAGACAAGTGGGTAATTATGCCTCCCATGACTGAAAAACGCCTCTCATGTGAAGGTGTTTTCATAGATGGAAAATTCATGGTAATAAGCGGACTGAGGACGTGGCTGTGGACTGCATACAAAGGAAGCGCCGAAGTTTTCGATCCCAAATTGGGCAGCTGGAGCATGCTGGAAGATATGTGGAGTCCACAGGAAAGTCTCAAGGCGTCTGCATTTACTGCTTTTTTTGGGCAGTTATATGTGTTTCGTGGACAAAATGTGATGAAGTACGATGCTGAGAAAAACGTTTGGTCGCCTGTCTCTACTGTTCCGCATTGTTTTTCCTCCTTTTTGTGTGCTGCACAGTGGGGCGACCGGATTTTTGTAAATTAGAATTAGAATTGAATTAGAATTAGTTAATCAAGTAGTTAATCAAACAAAACATCCATCCTTGTGACTCCCATGATCATTTCATATTTGACAATTTATATCAATGATAATTGAAATAATTTCCAAAAATATATTACCCATATATCCAAAAAATAGTATGTTGTCCAAAATTTCAGAAGTCAACTGTTCTCAACAATTAATAAATAAAAAACTTAAAATCCATATTTTCCACTCTAGGAGGCAATATTTCCCTTGTTGCTGCTGCCACTTTTTGACCTCTTTGAATTTTCCTTAGGTTGTGTGGAGCCTTTAGGCCTAATCTCACTGATCACATGAGAGCAATCATCTCTCAAATGTATGTGGGAAGACACAGATTTATCAGTCATTTGAGAGTGGGGAAGGGGCAACAATGGCTTTTACTTTGTCAGGAGCATGGTAGGCCTCGGTTTTCAACCTTTTTCTTGCATGGGAAGACTGAATTGGTGAGTGGACATGGGAAACTTGGACAATTTGATTAATAGGTGGGGGAGTAGGTAAAGACAAGTTAGGCCAGCCACGATGTTGGGAGACTATAGGGTGGACAATCTTTTTCCATCTGTTGTTTTCGGGGACTTCAAGTTGCAGTGAGACATGAGGAGGCATTGGGATACCAGGGACTTGTGCGGATTGGAAGGGAGGCCTTTCCAGCCTAGGTTGGACCACTCCTTTCCCAATCCAGTTAAAAAATCCAGCTTGAAACAACTGGCCTAACTCTTGTGAGTTTGCATCAAAGTGTATAGAGAATCTTGACCTTCTAGGGCCCCTGTTCCAATTTCCTCTACCTCAGGTACCCCGACCATGGCTACCTCTGTTGAAAAAGCTCAATCCAATATGCATACTTGATTAGAAAATAGTTTCTTTAAAAACCATACATGACAACTCTTTTAAATATGAAATAAAATTTGGCTCAACAACATATCAGACTCATGCAATCCAATCCATACAAATCATTTAACAGTTTTCAATGAGCAGGGGGTGAACAAGGGTTCTGAGATATGCGAGTGGTTGTATTGAGTGAAAAATGTTAAAATTAGGGGGGAAAGATCATGATTAATGCTCACAGACATCAAACAATGAACTATATCGTAAAAGAAAAAATATATCATTGTAATTCATCCCTACGATCCTTTGAATGCCATAATACATAACTTATCTTAACTATAATTCAATTTTATGAACATGGAGTGGATAGTGAATATGGGAAGGCGAGGGGAATTGTAATGAGCGAAAAGTGCAATAATGGTAGGGGAAAAGAGATAATACTGTTCAAAAAACCAATTAAGTAATCCATAAAAACAATTATGTATTAGATACAACTATTCCAACACCAATTAAACAATTACTGTGTGTTAAAATTTGTTCGTTGTCCCACATTCAAATTCCTTAAAAAATTTCAATTATCACAGAGTATAATTATACTCAGAATCGTCATGACTTTCACCCATATTGTTTACAAGAATTATGTTTCTTTTCATTTCCTTCCCTTTTATATTTAAAACAACATCCAAAGGAAAACACAGTCATATTTCTTCAACTCTATTCAGCATAAAAAACATCAACCCATAATTTAATTTCTCAAATCAAACATAGACACGGGTCTTTCCATAGTTGGACAGACTCTTTTTAAACATGCCCGATCCCATTCCTTTGACAAATTTAACAATTAAATTTGCAATGAAACCATACTACCAAAACCCCGTGCTCATATCTGATGGTGTAATAAAACCAAATGATGCAGGATGTGTATAAATCATATGCAGTAGAAAGCTAGGCCACAGTTATTAATACATCAAATTGCAATAATCCCAATCGGGCAAATTAAACACACAACAAAAACAACCACCACTTGAATTTATACCATGCCGTAGGAAACACACAGACCAATGCATAACGAAAAGAGACATCTTTGTGATTGTACATTTATGCTCACTCTCAATCAACCAATTAAACAATGTCAAGTTATCGATTCAACTATCAAAATAAAATAATGCAACGACTATATACCAATTATCATTTCCAATTACAACTCTCCAATCAACTCGATCAAACAGGGACGAGCCAATAATCAAAGCCACTGTCAATGCTACTCAACCAACTCATGACAACCAACAAGATACCCGACAGGGTGTGACTGGTTTAGTTTATCAAAATCAGGCTCTATAACTAATGAATAAAATAATCAAGGGTTCACTCGGTCACCAACACAGGGAGACTGGAGGTCAACCATATCGACAGTAGGCGAGAACCTTTGAGACAATCATGGTAGAACCACAAACCTTATAACCCTTAGCTTGTAAGATAGGGTCGACACCAGGTAGGGTAGACCATGATGCAGAGGAGTAGAGGCTTCTTACTGGCCAATAACCAACACCGAGAACACGCATAGGCGTAACCCTTGTGTTTTTCCCCAATAGCCAAATAATTCTGATAGAAATGCAGAGCCCAGGTACTACCAACAACCCTAAAGCAAGCTTCCTGGCATAATAGCCACCCATAACCAACTGTGCAGATACCAATAATGTAAAATGAGCTCACGACCAGGTGGAAAACAATATGCAGTGACCAAAAGGTGGTTCAAATCATACACAACAACCCCATAGCACCAAATACAACCAGGTGTGGTTACCATAAATGTGAGGAGACGAAAAACAAGGCTAACATAGTGAAACCCTCCAACAAAAACCCATAAAGACAACAAAGAGCCACCACGGTTTCCACCACACAGAACAACCAATGAAATTGTGACTTCAACGATCAATTTTTCCTTTTGCAATGAATAACACACACAGTCATTCCATAGAAAACATCATTCATTTACACAGTTTCCAACCTCAAGAAAACAAAACCAACACATTATCGAGCCAGCGTTCATTTCATACATTGAGCGAATTCATGGATGGAAGAAAAAAACCATACCTGTAACTATATGGCCTTAAAAATACGAGCTTGGTCGAGCAGTTCCTTCCACACCTGAATCATCACACAAAGTGCATTATCCATTTGCCATCTGTCGTAAATAAAACCAAGATTTCATCATCAATCATGTAGAACCCTATAAGCATCACTGAAACAAAAACATAAAATGTGTAAAAAGACTATCTTTGATCCTCCAATCTACAAGGGGGTCCCACCTACTAGTATTATATATCATTGGCATAGTTTAAATAATAGGCTTAGCAATACTTTGTGAGAAAAATCCTCATTGTGATTTTAATTGTCAACAAACTGTAGACTCCACAGGGAAATCTGTTTCCAACAGATTAAGAACTCATAACACATGGTTTCGCAGAACAAGAACAACAAATCAAAAATATATAACCATAATGATTATGCAACATGGGGAAGTGAGAGGATTTAATGGAAAAATGACCGGGAATTCAGGAATAACTCATGAAAAATGTTAAGTATGAGAGGGTTTATCCCTATACGCATAATCATTCAACCAAAACTTGCTCTTTATTTCAAGGAGAAAAATTTATGGACTTTCTCTTTTAAATTCTCGAATGGGTGGAGAAATGGAAAGCAAAAGTGGGAGATAAACAATTTCTTTATAAGACAACAATGAAAGCATATAACAAATTCAATTATGATTTCAGGGAAAACATCATAACAGTTGTGTAAGCTTGATTGTTATTGACTCACAATACATTGCATGAGTGTCAGTGTGGCAAAACTGATCCAACATCTTATTCTTGACCAAAAAACAACTAAAAGATGAAAAGCCATAAAAATCATGACAGACATAGGACTACAAAATTTAAAACAACAGAAATCAAATGACAAAATTTGGAAAAGCAGCATGAAATCTATTTAAAAGGAAAGAAGAAATCAAACTATTGTAAAAGAAGAAATGAAAAATAGTGGAAAAATGAAAGTAAAACTAGACTACTAATATACATAAAATCCAAATAACGTTAAAACTTTTCAAGTTGGTTCCATGTAGTGTTTTAAGTGAGAATCGTTAGTGCTGTAGGAAAAAAATCACTCCTGTAAATCCTTTAGAATGTAAGAATTAGTACCCATGACAAAAGATATCTTGAAAGGACCCAACCATAAATTTTGTAACTTAGAGACAATTGATAGCCCTTTAAAGTACATGATTAGATCATCAAGATAAACATGGATAATCTTACCGATCAAATCGTCAAGAGTTATTTGCATAGGTATTTTAAAAGTGGTACTTGCATCAGATAAGCCAAAAGGCATACGTTCATAAGTCAAAGTACCCCAATGAGTAATAAGGGTGGTTTTGAATTTATCTGCCCCTTTTACCTTGATTTGATTGCATCCAAAAGAAGCGTCAAGTAAGGGCATCATCTGTGACCCTGCAACTTGCTGCAAAATCATTTCTATGTTAGGGAGAGGAAAATAACCTTTCATAATAGCCCTCTTAACTGCACGAAAATCAATGCAAAATCGGATACGATCGGTTGTTTTCCGAACAAGAACCAAATTAGAAACCCACTCAGAATATTTAACTAGAAAGATAATTCCAGCTTTCAAGATTTTTTCCAACTCCTTTCGAATAGTTGCTTCCAGTGCAGGGTTGATAGGTCCTTGTTTTTGCCTAACTAGTTTAATGCCTTTCTTGATGGGAATGACATGCTGTATAAGAGCAGTATCAAAACCATGAATATCCTCATAAGACCAAGCAAAAACATCTTGAAATTCACTAGGTAGCTTGGAAAACTTCATTTTCTCTTCATTAGAACATTGTGCACCTATTTTAACAAACTTTGGAGACTCAGGTGTCCCAATGTTCAATGAGATGGTTTCACCCACCTTCCTTTTTGACTCCTCTTCCTTCTGTTTCTCTTTATTGCCTACATCACTCTATGAAAATGAGCTCTCTAGAGGAGTCAAGCCCTTAGGAATCTTGTTATCTTCTATGGATATAATTTCCTTTGGATTATAAGGTTCATTTTGAATGAAATCACAAATGCTCTCATCGCTAGGGAAGACCTGCCAAGTTTCTATATTGTCAGGGATATGTGGATGATATAGAGATTAAAAAGTACAATAAGGTCTGTGTGACAGAAGTTGGCAATTAGGAGAGGCTGCAAAAATAACTAACCAATCAACCATTGAGTTCAATTCCCTCTTAACATGAGTGATGTTGAAAGATAATAGGTTCAAGATAAATTCCCAAACAGTTTGGGTGTATCGTTTCATCAACTTGTTGCTAGGAGAGTAAATCTTACGTACAAGGTTCACAACAAGCTCAGAATCTCCAAAAACTGAAAGGTGACCACAACCAAGATTATAGGAATTTTCAATGCCTAATAATAAAGCTTCAAATTCAGTAACATTGTTTGTGGAATCAAACTCCAACCTGTAATTAAAGTTATGAATTTTCCCGATAGGAGAGTACAAGATTATGCCAGCTCTGTTACCTTCACTAGAGCATGAACCATCAAAGTGCATGTGCCACATACCATCATCTAAATCGATTTGTTCCAAGGGAATGTTATCCTCCTCAACAAAGATGGAATACATCCCTAGGTCCTCTTCTATATAGTTCACATTTGGTTGTGGGACACTTTCTATGTAACGTGAAATCCTTCCCTCTCCAAGGACTATAATGTTTTTACCATTCTGAGGAACAGATAAGTGTGTCCTGTCGAGTGAGAGGTATCCACCTGTCAAATATTTCCAATCTCTTCCTAAGATGATGGAGTAATTGCTTACTAACATATCATTTACCTGAATACTAAGGGTTGTCCTTATTTCAGGGTATGGGCACAAAACTAAAGTCACGTCTTTAATCTCACCTATGGTCATTTGTTGTAGACTATTATAAGAGAGCATGCTTCTAGTGTTTTCGTCAGTATAAGACAAGCCTAGCTCTTCCATAATAATATTCGACATCACACTTGGGCCTGAACCACCATCAATGAGGCAACAATGTGATGTAGCCCCCCTACCCTCCTTGGGTTCTGTAAACTCCCAGTCTAGGATCTTTGTAATTTCCAAGTCGAATTGACTCTTCGTGATCCTGATTGAACCCAAATCAATTATACTTAGGCCCCTTTTCCTTCTGTGTGTAGGTCCTGTCAAACATGTGAGATATTCTTGTGCGCTTCCAAAACACTAAGATTCAGGCGCTAGCTCCTTTTGCGATTAGCTCCTTCTTCATATGGTCCTGGGTTGTGTCCTTGCGCAAACGTGTGATTGCAGGCATGGGCAATAGTGGTTTTAGAATAACCGACTTTTCACCCCGCAATTCACCTTCAACTGCCACATATCCCTTTGTTAAAATCGTGGTTGAAATTGTGGCTGCTCAAGGAGAATTAACATCTGAGCATGTCTTGGCCCTGCAATCCTTCCCATCCGTCGATCTCTCACTTTTGACGATGACTATGATCAAAGACTGCTATCGAATCCCCTTTCCTACCTTTTTCTTCCTCCTTTCACGCGCGATCGCAGATCTCCATGATCTGTCGACACCTAGCTCCCTTCCAAATCAACGGTTGTGGCTGATTCTGACTTTTCGGCCTTCAGGAGTTTTGAATCTCAAACTTTCGCTTCCTCCGTATGGAAATATTCCAGAGTGGAAGATCTGCTGCCACCTGTCTCCCTGAATCTACGGCCAGGATCCCCTCCGTGAATCCGACCTTTCAGAATCTAAAATCTCAAACTCTCGTTTCTTTTGGAGAGATTTCTCCAAAATGGAAGATCGTCTGCCACATGTCCTCCTTAATCGATGACTCTGCTCCCACATTGAGACTTTGGCCTCCTCAACTAGATCAATGTCCCTTCAGCTCCCTCCTCGAATAATGATCGAGATCTTCTCGAGTCTTCGGACCTTACCCCCTCCACTTTCTACCAGAGTTCTACATCTGGCGCCATGTGTCCACCTTCACATCAACGACTCTCATCATTTCTGGACTTCGACCTTCAACGATTTCAAATCTCAAAAACTACAAATTTCTAGAGTGAATCCTTCCAGAGTGTCGGATCCTCTGACACTTTTCCTCCCTGACCCAACGACTGTCCAATGGAGAGAATCTCCGTCCTCCATGTATCCCCTCGCAGATCAACGATCCACACCCTTTCCTTTGGGATATATGGCCCTGGATGCTTCGGCTTCGGTGCTTCGGAACTTTCCCAAACTCAACTTCTCAAAAACCCTGGAGTACGATCCTCTTAAGCTCACAATCTGGTGACACTTATCCAATCCAGATCAATGACTATTGTCCTATTCGACTGTTTGAGATTCGACGATCTCAAACCTTTCTCCTTCGCATTCTCCCAGAGTGATTTCACCCGGAGTTCACGATCTTTCTCCACGTTCCCTTTCTGGATATGACGATCCATATTCTCTTTGGGTATTCAGTTCTTCGACTCTCTAAAGCTTCGGGCATCGGGAGTCTCAAACTCCTATGCACTCATTTATCTCGGAGTGCATCTATCTAA
>ML777177.1:583714-595747 GCA_009831015.1 Picea engelmannii
ATATATGCAATGTTCACAGAAATCAAAATCCAGAGTGCAATTAGACATACCTTCAACCATACCTTTACCGTGTAGTGTTCGAAGGCCCTTTTCTCCAATATGTCCCAGTCTTTGATGCCACAGCATGGTCTTCTTTCCAGGGAAAATATTGGTCTTATCTTCTTTATTTCTCTGTTCAGGGACAACAAAACTGTTACACCCATTAGTATAAGTGCTTCCAAACAACTTGTATAGAGTTCCACTCCGAACTCCCCTCATCAAAACCATTGTTCCTCGTACCATCTTGCAAGTGTCCTTTCCAAATATAGTATCCACTCCTGCATCTTCCATCTTGCTTACAGATGTTAAGCTCCTGGCTAGTTTTGGAATGTGCAGAACCCTACGGAGAGTTCTAATCCTTCTGTCTTTTAGCAACAACTTAAATCTTCCACATCCCAAGATTTTTGTTGTCGAGTCATCTCGTAGGAATACATCACCACCATCATATTTTTCATATTCAGAGAACCACTCCCTGTGAGGAGTCATATGGTATGACGCACCTGAGTCGATCAACCATACATCAGGGTCTGCATGTGTACTTGTAGATGTTAGGTAAACATCACCTCCTTCTTCAATGGAGATTTTCACCTTTGTGAAAGAGGTACTCTCAGATCCCTTTGGTTTTTCAACCTTCTTAGACTTGCAATCTTTCTTATAATTCCCTGTTTTACCACACTTCCAACATTTCCTCAAAGATTTTCCTAGAGACTTAGATCTACCTATAGATTTAGATCTCCACCCCGAAGGTTTACCGGGGTTCCTATCTAGGGTACGCCCTCTTACAAATAAAGCATATGTGTTGTGTCCATCCATGCTTTTTCGCCTCATCTCTTTAGATAACAAGGATGCAACTACATCCTCATACTTCAATGTAGATTGAGTGGTAATACCTATTGCTACAACCAGATTATCCCAAGAGTCTAGCAAAGAACATAACAAAGTAATACACTTATCTTCTTTTGCAATCGTAATATTAACAAAGCAAGGTTGACTTACCAGAGTATTAAAGGAATTTAGATGTTCTGTCACAGAATCTCCATCTTCCATTCTAAGATGATACAACTTCTTTCAAAGAAACAACTTGTTTACCAGGGACTTTGATTGATACAAATTCCCCAACTTATCCCATAGTTCCTTGGCTGTAGATTCTCCCGAGACATTCAACAAAATCGAATCTGCCCAACTTCTCCCAATCTTCCTTTGACATACCAGTAGCTGGTGTACTAGTAGTTTATGTACTAGTAGGTTGTGTACCGGTAGCCTGTGTGCTAGTAGACGGTGTACCAGTAGGATGTGTACCAAGATCCACAACGATCCATTGTTCTTTGTCTACAATAAGGTCCTCCATCTTGAGCTTCCATAGCTCAAAGTTCTTACTGTTGAACTTCTCTATCTCGATTCTAGATGAGCTCACCATTCCTCTTTCTATACTCGAATCTCCACTACAAAAGCTCCCACTAAACCCAGGTTTATCATAGACCCAAGATAAACTTGATCTATCAAGACTGAGCCAAACCATCAACAACAAAGGCATCCCTCTGAAGCAAAAAACGAGTTCTGATACCACATGTAAGTTTTAAACCTGTGAAGTAAAGCAATGCATATAGATTCTTAAGAAAAACATAAATTAATCAATGGCTCATTCACATAGTACATAGAGATTTATACCGGAAACCCTCAAATGGGAAAACCTTTCTTATATTCATTATATTGAATTTCACCATTCGCTATACAATATATACAATGTTTTTAGGTATTTCGTAGATACCAAAACCCTAATCCCTAAAACCAGGATTATTTTTAGTAAACCGCTAAAAATAGCAAAAGTCGCCCAATTTTTTTTTCGAGGCGCTGCCCCAAACCCCGTCGGACCCGGGCTACGCCCGGTGCCGAACGTTGCATGTAACCAAGGGGGGGAATACCTACCCCCCCTAAGAAAGCGTCTGATGCACACGGCATGAACATGGCACTAGTACGAGGGATCATCAGACGCAATTGTCATATCTGATGTGCCCACACACACACATGCAAAGAATATAACACATACCCAACATATACATACATAGATACACACACACACACACACACACACACACATATATATATATATATATATATAATGCATATTTAATGAAATTTAACCAACAATATAGAGTAATCACATGATTAATGCTAACATACATAAATAATGGAATTAACAATAATTCATAATTGCAACGGAATACATGATACATTTCAAAGACACAGACATACATCACATATAAATTAAGTACAAAATTAATACTTATCTTTTTACTGGAATAGCACCACCAATTGCGTGCAAACCTTCCACGAACCTCCCAACCTTAGACTGCGATGCTCATCACTCCCAGCAGTAGGTCACCCTTGATCTGGGACTAAGCTCCAATGGGCAAGGGAATCCTAGACTAGGCAAGGTCAACAGGAAGACACACAGTTTATGAGGATAGATTCTCTCCCAGGAGCCACTTATGCCCACTGCTCACAAAATCTCATTCCCCACATGCCTGTCCCACCCCAGGAGTATACACCTTCACTATCACACTGGACAGTCCTTTGGTTGCTAAACCTCCCTTGCCTTGGGGTTCAGCAACAGGACAGAATATAATTCTCTGAACTCTGCGGCAGCTACAGGACCCCTTCCATGAGTTCTCACTTCCTCCACGCACTCTCTCACCTGGAGAGAGTCGCTCAGAGGCCTGAAAACCTGCTTCTTCAACCACAACCACCTCTCTCACCTAGAGAGAGTGTTGCACACATGCCTGAAAACCTGCTTCTTTAGCTCCGTTCTAGCACAAGGAGGACAACAATAAGGCTCAACAAGGAATAGATGACGACAATAGTTCACGCTCAGCCAAGGGACTGCATGGCCACAATAACCCATAATTATAACACACACAACACAGAAAATTACAGTATGCTCAGGTTTCATAGAAGACAACAACCCAAACAGTTAAGCATGAACTCAGATTTGCAGTGTGGATAAACTGGGTTCACATGACACACATGAGACACAACTTAGTCCATAGGTTTGCCACTAGTTTTCAAGGTGCGTGATAAGGAATTAACGCAGATATCGAACACAGACTCAAACAGTTTAGAAGGAGAATGTGTTGGCTTCCCAGGAAAGCATCACAGTTTTCTAGTTTCAGTGTTGCATGAGGGTATGCAGAGATTAGACGCAGAGGCAACCCAGTTCAGATAGTGGAAGCAAGAATGGAGACAAACCCCCATCACGACTCAATTCTTGGGTTAAATTGCATGTACCTGGGCCGATACATGTCGCCCATGAATTTTCATGCACTCCATCAAGTATGCATTCCCTTTTCTAGGAACTTAGGATAAAAATATACCTTTCACACCAATTTGGAATAATAATAAATTATTATTCAAGGACTTAAGCCCTCAAGCTTAGCCCCTCTTCCAACCTTTCAGCCCCCTCTCCCTTACCTATCCTTGTGGAAGCTTAGTCCCCCTTCACTCTTTCTTCGTGGTCGGTCGACATGGAATGATGTTTATATTTTATTAATGATCTACATAATTACATATACAAAAATCAGGCTCATGGCCTTTAACACCTAGGCTCTCTAGCCTAAATAACACCTAAGCCCACCAAATTATATACACTTGTCTCACCAGCCTATAAACAAGATTACAATACATAATATAACTGGGGCATGTCCTTGGGGTATTACAATCCCCTCCCCTTATTTTTGCATTGTCCTCAGTGCAACTTTTACACAACATCAACAAGATTTTCAAATTTTTCTAAAAGATGTGGGTATTCTGCCCGCATAGCATCCTCGTGCTCCCATGCCACATCCTTAGGATTGTACCAGGTCCACTGGACCTTTACAATCCCTATGGTTCCATTCCAGAGTTGTTTTCTTTTCCAGTCCAATATGCGCACAGGATGCACTTGCAAGACACCTTCTTGCTCCACCTGAATCACATTCCAATCGATAACATGATTAGCATCATGTATATATTTATTAATCAATGAAACATGAAACACATTATGTACAGTCATGGATGCAGGTAATGCAAGCATATATGCAACTGGCCCAATCCTTTCTAGGATTTCAAATGGCCCACAAAATCTGGCTGCCAACTTCGAACAGTTTTCCATCCTCAGGGAAATTCTATTGGCTTTCACTTTTAGGAAAACATGCTCTCCCACTTTAAAATCTCTATGGGTTCTGTTATTATCAACACAAATTTTCTTCCTGTCTTGGGCATCCTTTAAATTCTGGTTAAGTCTTAGCATTTTTTCTTCCATTTCCTTGAGCAACTCTAGCCCAACCATTTCTCTATCAACTGGATTATCCCAACTTACTGGAGTATTGCACTTTCTGCCATAAAGTGCTTAAAATGGTATCATCTTCAATGATGCTCAATACCCATTGTTGTAGGAGAATTCTACCAAGTGTAGGTAGTATTCCCATTTAGATGGTTTGTCCATCACATACATCCTTAGCGTGTATTCTATTACTCTGTTCACCCTCTTTGTCTATCCATCAGACTCAGTGTAGTGTCCCCAAGGCTGAGCCCCGTTGCAAATCATGATATATGAAATGAATTGTAAACATGTCTATAGGCTGGTGAACCATGTTTTGTATAAGTTGGTAGGCTTATGTGTTTGTTAGGCCATGGAGCCTAAGTGTTGAAGGCCAGGAGCCTGCTGATGTACTTGTATGTATGCAGAATGATTAATAAAATATAAACACCGCCAGGTGTAGACCGACCACGATGAATGAGTGAAGGGGGACTGAGTGTCCACAGAGTGGGCAAGGGATTAGGGGATGGAAGGTGGGAAAAGGGGCTAAGTGTTGAGCCTAGGGGCTAAGCCTAGGGGGCTTAAGCTTGGGAATAATATTTTAATACTATTTCCCAAAGACATATGTATTTTATTTTATTCTAAGTTCCTGGCAAGGGAAATGTGAAAAAGGGATGTATGCTATGGGAACGCATGCATTTTCCAGGATGACAAGTGTCAACCTTGGTGCGTGCAAATATAATAGCTGAGATGAACCATGGGAGGGGATCTTCCCCAGTCTACCCAACCGTCTGAGGGTGAACCAGTCCAACCTCTGTAAGATTACCCTCATACCATTTTGAGACAAAAAACATGATACGATCCCGTGATTGTGGAACCCATTGGGGAAGCGCGTGTTCGTTTTTCCCAATAGGCTGTTGCGGCCACGCAGTGCTGGACTGCGTGTAGCATACTGACCAGAGTAATCTTGTGCCCATATTGTATATGACCTCTCTTCTGGTGAGGGAGGTGACTGTGGTTGGAAGAAGCAGGTTGTCAGGCTCGTGAGAAACTCTTTCCAGGTGAAAGAGTTTGTTGGGAAGCGGTTTCTTCCAGAGAGTGTCCAGCACCAGCTTCAGACTCTGAGACTTCCTGATCTGGCCTATTTCCAAGACCCAGAGAAGAGGTTAGCACCGATGGACTGTGCGTGTGAAGGTGTATACTCACGGGCGGAACAAGCATGTGGGGAATGAGAGTCTGCTAGTAGTGGGCGTAAGATGGCATCTTTGGGAAGAACCTTTCCAGATATTTATGTGTTGTTTTCCCTGTAACCTCAGCCTAGCCTAGGATTCCTTGCCTTCGGGTGGAGCTCAGTCCCAGCTCGGGGGTGACCCACTGTTGAGATGATGAACAGTGTGGTCTAAGGCAGGGAGGTTCGTGGAAGGCCTGCACTTGGTTGGTGGATTTCACCACTATTACAAGATAAGTATCTAACTATGTTCTTATCACATTTTGGCATGACTGTGTTGTACATATAATATGTATCATGTTTCCCACTGTGTATATGAATTAATATGAAAAGCTAATTGCTTGCTGATTATGGTAGTAATTCATATGAATACTCTGTGTTGAATGTGTTTAATTGTTAAATGCATATGGAGTATATACTGGACTGTATGTGTTATGTAAATCCAACGTAAGTGTATACAGATTGTTATATTGCACATTAAAATCCTTGGTCAGCAAAAAGATACACTACAAATTGGTATCAGAGAGAAAGTTTCAAACACTGAGCCTAGATGGGCCAGTGGAGTGGTCGTTAAACCGAGAATGTGAAGGGAATTGGGCCTGGAATGGCCAATTTCGGACCTTGGTTTGTTCCAGTGTGTCAAGTAGTTGCTTGACCACGCTTACAAGCTCAGGAGGTTTAGCGGTGCAGTGAAACCACAGCCGGTGTGGTCTATGGCCACGGGGAGACATGTCTCTACACCAATGGTGTTAGAACCGTAGGATCTGTTCGGGAGGGAAGGCAAGCCCTCGTGACCATCGGATCTGGAAAAATGTGCGTAAGGATTAAAATTCCTTTCTGAATTACATAGGAATGTGGAAATCGTGATATGCAAAATTCTGAATTGGTTAGGACTCGTATGAGCCGTCAGATTTCAACCAGAAAAATAGACATCCGTTGGATCTGTCGGGAGGTGTCTGAAGGTTAAAACCTCAGTGATTAAAGGCGTAAGCTAGAAATAGATCTAGACCGTCTGAAAGACGGAGGACACGTGTCGTGAGATTTTCCATTTCTAGAAATTGGGAATCGCGATATCGGGAGTCTTGGTAACAAGGGATCGAGACTTTCCATGGTGGAAACCCCAGAATGGTCGTGGACCATCTGATTTGAGACGACCACGTGTTGTGAGACTACCCGTTTCGAGGATCGGGGATTCGGTAGTTTCGATGACAAGAACTCGGACTTTCGTCATGATAAATCCCGACCATACTGTTGAGACATTAGCGTGTGACTAAGTCCTGGTGAACAGACGAGATTCCTTCGGAAAATCTCAGGATCTGTAAAGACCGTATGATGTGATAAAGATCTGACCGTTGGATTTACGCGTGGAATTTGATATCGGGGATTGGGTGTTAGAAATCCCGACATCACTACAAAGAGAATCGTGAAATCGTGAAACACGATATCCCAACGGACAAAAGAACTGTGTGGGGGCCACAGGATCCGAGAAGTGGACAGGTGGCACGTCATTTCGAGTTTTCACGGCGAGAAGTCCTGAAAAGTTATGCATTTAGGATTCACGATATTGCGAACCCCGAAACGTCGATGAAATGAGGACCTTTGAATAGTCAATCGCACGAGTGTATCGGAGAAATGAAATATCAAGGATCCTGGTGACAAAGTGTGTATGCATTTTGGAGTCGCGAACCGCGAACCCCGATAAGTGGGAGTCAGTTGTCAGCCAGTCGGGATTCGAAGAATCGGGAATCACGGGGACAAGAAGTCCATGCATTGTGGAAATACGAACCCCGAAACCCTGACGAGAGGTTTGACTACGGTCATGAGGTAGAGGTCACGTGGACCAGGAGCTAAGCCAGGGGGGGGCTAACGTGTGAAGGACGCGTCGGGATTCGGAGGATCGCGAACCCTGAGGACATGTGCATTTGGACATTGGAAAGTCTGAAACTCCAATAGGAGGTATGACTGTGGTCATATAAGGGGAGGTCGTGTGAACCACAAGCCTAGCCCAGAGAGTTAAGCGGGAGTTCTCCAGTACCGAAACTCCGAAATACCGAAAACTAAAGTTTCGAACACCCGAAAAATACAGGGATGAACAGAGCTCAGAAAATTTTTGAAATTGAAACACTTTCTTAAAATCAATTGTCACGAAAGATGAGGAATTGTCAAGAAACGAAGGTTCGACAAAATTTGAGTCGTCTGCGCATTATATTGCAGAAGACTGACGAGTGGCAGAACTGTTGGGAAATTGCCGCAAAATGCAAAGAAATGGAAGAGATACATAATACTTCCAGTTCAAGAAACTTATTTAAAATGAAATGTCTTTTATTTTGTTTGAACTGGCTTATAAATATTGTTGATTGCTTGTGAAAGTTAATGGACTGATAAAATTCGAATTGAATTGCACAGTGCGTGTGCAGAGTTCAACGAAGGTTAGGATTCCAGTTAACCAACGCCAAGTATGGAGTGGGGAAGAGTGTAGATTAACCCTGAAATAGAAGATGAACAGGAAGGAAAGGATGTTAACCTGGGAGTCGAAGGATCGAACTCCAATGGGCATGGAAAAGAAAAGGATAAGGAAGAACACATAATGAAAATCCTTGAAGGATTGCAAAGAGAGGCCAATGCTCACCGAGATGATAGCCGAAAGCTCATGAAAGTCAGGGACCGGCAAGGTGCATTAAACTTAAAATTTTTGAAGAGTCTGGAAAGAATAGAGAAGAAACTCGAGAAAGGAGGAGACTCAAGTATGATGGGGAGTCGCAAAAACCATGGGAGAAGAAGTAGGTCGAGGAGTGGTAGACGACATCTTAGTTTCTCCCAGAGACATTCTGACAGTAAGACACACAGTAGTTCAAGCCCGTCCCCTACCAGAAAACATCGAAAATATGGAAGGGAGGAATTGAAAGGAGAGATGAACAAGATTAAGCCTCCAACATTCGATGGAGAACATAAGAAGGAGGAAGATGCCGAGACCTAGTTGCTTGGCATGAAGAAATACTTCCAACTGCAGAATTATTCCACCCATGCAGAAGGAAGAATTGCAATGTACCAACTAAAAGGAAAAGCATCCATGTGGTGGGATCAGTTTGTACAGGTGCAGCACATCAGAGAGAAATAGGTCACTTGGAAGGAATTTAAGAGGTATTTCGAGAAGAAATACCTGACTAAAAGATACTATGACAGAAAGATGAAGGATTTCTTCAAACTCAAGTTGGGCAGTATGACCATTGATGAGTATGAACGGAATTTTATGGAACTACTGAAGTATGTTCCATTCATCAAGGATGAAGCTGTTAAAATTCAGAGGTATCTAAGTGGACTGCCACCTTCCATTGGTGACAAGATTCAATATGATGATCCTAAGACTATGGAAGAAACAATAAGAAGGGAGAAATGCTTATACAAACAACAAAGAGAAAAGCCTACCTTTCGAAAGGCTTGGGAGGACCAGAAGAGGTTTAAGAAGGAACATAGGTAGAAGGGAGACAAGCCTTCCTTTTTCAGAAATAGTCGTCAGGGACAACCATCGTTTAGAGAGTCGAGAAGGACTAAAGAGGGAGCACAAAGACAGAGGCAGGCGCCCATTCAGTGTTGGGGCTGTCAAGGAAAACACAAGTATAGAGCTTGTCCCCATAAAAATGGTAAGGCAAGAATTGTACATACTGTTCAGCAAGCTGAAATAGTGGAGGATTTGGGCAGCAAAATGTCAAGGATCTACGCAGCCCTGGACAACAAGCAAGCAGAATTTCAATCGCACATGATTGAAGTGGAAGGTATGATTAACAATCGACCCCTTGTTATTTTAATTGATTCAGGGGCTAGCCATAGTTATGTAGATCCTAGAGTGGTGGAAAGTTTGCATCTAACGAGGAGCAAACATGAGAAGTCTTGGTTAGTGCAGTTGGATACAGGGACCAAGAGGAAGGTCACTGATTTGGTTAAGTCATGTTCGGTGGACATGAAAGGAATGAGCACTAAGGTTGAATTGAACATTCTACCTTTAGGCTCATATGATTGCTTAATTGGGATGGACTTGTTGGACCATCACCATGCCCTTCTGGATTGTCATAACAAGAGGTTCACATGCTTGAACGAAGAGGGAAATCAGGTAACAGTCCAAGGAATTCCCAGAGCCGTGGCTGTGAGGGAAATCTCAGCCATGTAGCTGAAGAAATGTTACCGGAAAGGCTGTCAATTATTTGCAGCTCGGGTGGAAGAAGAATCCCAAGATGTATTATCGAATTTGGAAGACCATGAAGTAATCAAGGAGTTCAAGGATGTATTTCAGGAGGTACCTGGACTACCTCCGAGGAGGGACATCGATTTTTCTATAAATTTGATGTCTGAAACAACTCCAGTTTCGAAAGATCCTTATAGAATGAGTACGCCAGAGCTGAAAGAGTTGCAATTGCAGCTCGAAGAGATACTAAAGAAAGGTTACATTTGTCCCAGTGTGTCACCATGGGGATCCCCAGTCCTATTCGTGAAGAAGAAAGATGGGACGTTGAGGCTATGCATTGACTTTCGACTGTTGAATAAGGTCACTGTCAAGAACAAGTATCCTCTGCCGAGGATTGATAATCTTTTCGATCAGTTGAAGTATGCAAAAATATTTTCGAAAATAGATCTCCAATATGGATATCACCAAGTGAGAATAAGGGATGAGGACATCAACAAGACCGCCTTCAGAACAAGGTACGGTCATTATGAGTTTACAGTGGTGTCGTTTGGATTGTCCAACGCGCATGCTGTCTTTATGTGCTTAATGAATGGAGTGTTCAGAAATTATCTGGACAAGTTTGTCATAGTCTTCTTGGATGATATCTTGGTGTATTCCAAGACAGAGGAAGAACATGAACAACACCTGAGAATGGTGCTGCAGGTGTTGAGAGAACACCAGCTGTACACAAAACTGAGCAAGTGCTCTTTTTACCAAAGGCAGATCCATTACTTGGGACATATAATATCTAAAGAAGGGATCATTGTGGATACTAAAAAGGTACAGGCCATTCGAGAATGGCCAGCACCAAGGAATGTGACAAAAGTTAGATATTTTATGGGTCTGGCAGGCTACTATAGGAGGTTTATAGCCAGATTCTCAAGGATAGCCCATTCTATCACTTCCTTGCAAAGGAAGGGAAAGAAGTTCCAGTGGACTGAAGAATGTGAGAGCAACTTCCAACAATTGAAGTAGTTGCTAACTAGTGCTCCAATCCTAAAGATTGCAGATCCAAACAAGGATTACGTAGTTTGCACAGATGCATGTAAGGAGGGGCTGGGAGGAGTTCTCAACCAAGAGGGATTTGTAGTTTGTTATGAATCCCAAAAGTTCAAGGAGCATGAGAAGAATTATGCCACTCACGATTTAGAGCTGGCAACAATCGTCCACGCCTTGAGGAAATGGAGACATTACCTCATGGGCAAGAGATTTGAGTTGAGAACAGATCATAACGGTCTGAAATATTTAATTGATCAGCCAACCTTAAATTCTAGGCAAATCAGATGGCTGGAGTTTCTATGCGAATATGACTTTGATATCAAGCATATCAAAGGGAAAGAAAATAAGGTGGTTGATGCACTCAGCAGAAAAGTGCACGAATTACATGCTACAACCCTTAGCATGTACCGGACTGAGATGAAAGACATAATTTTGGAAGCTGCACATGCTGATTTGCAGTACAAAAATCTTGTAGCAAAGCTACAGCAGCATGAGAGACCACAGACCAAGGAAAGTTACACTTTGGGAACTAGTGGTTTACTTCTGTATAAAAACAGAGTGTATGTACCTAATGAACGAGAATTGAAGCTGGCAATTCTAAAGGAGATGCATAACGTGGCTTATGCTAGACATCCTGGATATCATAAGACTGTGGCAGCAGTCAAAAGCCATTATTTTTGGCCGGGTTTGAAGAAAGAAATTGTTGAATACATCACCAGATGTATGGAGTGCCATAAGGTTAAGTCGGAGCATAGGCACCCAGCAGGGTTACTGCAGCCTTTACCTATTCCTGAATGGAAATGGGACATGGTAACAATGGATTTTATCACAGGATTGCCCAGAACAAGCAAGCAACATGATTCAATCATGGTGGTGGTGGACAAGCTTACTAAAGCTACCCATTTTATTCCACTGAAAACCACCCACAGAGCAATAGAGGTTGCTGATATCTTTTTAAAATAAGTTGCATGCTTGCATGGAATTCCTAAGACAATTGTGTCTGATAGGGACCCGAAATTCACTTTGAATTTCTGGAAAGGACTGTTCAAAGGATTCAGAATGAATCTGAACTTTAGTACAATGTATCATCCTGAGTCTGATGGACAGAGAGAGAGAGAGTAAATAGAGTAATAGAAGACATGCTGAGAATGTATGTGATGGATAAACCATCAAGGTGGGAAGACTACCTGCATTTGGTAGAATTTGCCTACAATAATGGGTATCATACATCTCTGAAGATGAGCCCATTCGAAG
>ML777177.1:618493-634402 GCA_009831015.1 Picea engelmannii
TGAATACCTCAATATTCACTAAAGAAAAATTATTAGATTTTAAGAATGATGTTATAACTACATTTGAAGTGATTAGTATGGAACCAACAAATGGTCTATATATTGAAGTTACTAAGGATGTTCTTGACCAACTTGAATACACAATTATTTGCACTTTTGAAGAGTGGGATAAACTTCAAAAGAAAGATATGTTTCTACTACAACAGTTAGATCAATCTAACCATTAAGAGCATGAACAAAAGATTTAGCTAGAAGACAGAGAAGAAGAAATAAAAAGATTGAAGATCGAAGTTGCTGATATAACAGAAGAAATGAAGACAAATGATAAGAAAATCAAAGAAGTACTAGAAGAGACAAAATAAATGGTCATATGTCTAAAAACTCAACATCATATGTCTAAAGAAGCCCATAAGATCCAATTAACTAAAAGAGAAGAATCATGTCACATGTTGGAATTGGAAATTATTAACGTCAAAAAGATAAATGAAAGTACTAACTCAACTCTAATGATTCAAATTGAAGAAGCTAAGAAAAATTAAGAAGCACATAAGGTCCAATTAAATAAAAAGGAAGAATCATGCCACAGGTTGGAATCGGAAGCCATCAACCTCAAAATGATTCAGATAGAAAACAAGGAAGAAATCAAAAGATTGAAGAATGAATTTGTTGATCAAACAAAATATATGGAAGATTTAAGGACATATGACAAAACTAATAACTGCACATAAGTCTTGGATGATACAAAAGAGACAATCATCAATCTAAAGACTCAAATTGAAGGAGCTAAGGAAAAAGAAGAATCCTTGAAGATTCAGTTGACTAAAAAGGAAGAAACATGTCACATGATGGAAATGGAAGTTATCAACCTCAAAAAGAAGAATGAAAAGACAAAAACAACTGTCAAATTCCAGAACAACTCAGCTATCCTAGATAAGATATGGAATAGTCAAATACCAACTGATGACAAAACCGGTATTGGATATAATAAGAAAGAAGAATGTGGCAAATGGAGCACCATTCAAAAACATGATAAAGGATCATATTCCTCAAAAGAAAAAGGTACAATCACAAACCTAAAACAAACTATGAAATTTTTCAAGGAACTGTTGACGCTTGAATCCATTAAGACTGAAACCACAACCTCACGAGGATATAATTCCCCCATGCATTTTTTTAGAGGTGGTACTCCTCTTTTAATTTAGATTTTTGTGGGACTTTGGGTCTTCAAAATATGGGACTTTGCAGAATTCCATCGTGGTAATCAAAGAAAAATAAAATAACAAGAAATAAAATTGCTTTTTTTTTGTTTAAAGAAGGTTCCTGAGAAAGGACAAAGAATCACACATTTTATACATTAAAGCAAAATAAGCAAAATTTCCTCACATCCATCATAGTTTAACTAAATATTTCTGATCACATAAAAATAAAAATAAGATGGTCCGAATGCATAATATAACTTTAACAGAGTGGAAACATGGGCAACTCAAATAAAGATAATGATAGATCAAACTCATATAATTTATATTCTGAAATCAGGGTTACAAAGTACAATCGAGATTGTTCCCAAAGTAGCTCTCTTGAAATTTCTAAAAAAAATATTGTCTGTTACATATTCTTCGAAATTTAAAATGCATTTGTCTTAAAGAATGGGATTGGGGCTCCTGTGGACCATAAAGAAAATAAATACAAGAAATAAGCACATAGAAGGAGGATGGTGGGAGAAAGTAGAACAAAAAGACATGGAAAGAAGAAAATGAGAAGTTATCAGTCTTCGGTTAGACCTTTCTAGTGAAAGAGGTGGAATAATTGGATGAAGGAACTGATAAATAAAGAAAGATATGATCAGTGTAAACTTACTATGATGGTCTCTCCTGCTTTTCACTTGCTTGCTGATGTTATTTTATCATTTTCATCAATGGTTATAGGAACCATCTCAACTGTTTATTTCCCTTCATTGGTCAGTTTATCGATATCTTTCTTGAACCATTCTTCGATGTAACTTTTCATTGGTGCTACGTTGATTTCATGCCGGATTTTGATGTTGAACAACTCACCCTCCAAGTCTCTCAAATCAAGGGAAATGCCATGTAATGCTTCTCTAATATCTTGATTTTTCACGGAGTAGTCCTGTTAGTCCTTAACCTTGTTTTTTACTGTTTGCGTGTCCTTAGTCCCATTTCTACCCATTTTCCATGATTTTTTTTGTCAAACTCTGTTTTTCCCTTCTTGGCTTGAAAGATTATTTTAAATCTTTTTATGCACATTTTAATTGTTTTTAAGTTTTCAAATATTAGCATATGATATGAAAGATTTATATCACATCTCTTGTCCTTTCCTCGTTTGAATTTTCAAATTTCGTCTAAGTGGAAAGGGCGCTACAAGAATAACGCTATTCTTGCAGCGCTAGGAGTAATGATAGTTCTGCATGCGCCACCTTACATAGATCGTGTTCTAACTTTAAAAATCATTACTAGAGGATCTACACATCTCTATATGATTTGTTTCAGGTTGTTATTCTTATGATGATAGATGATTGGAGGATCGGGCTATGATCTCCACCTTGACATCAAATCAACACACCATATTATTATTCCATATGAATGAAATCGTAATTTGCCTATTTTAGTATGTCTATCATTTTACACATGATTTGTAGATAAAGAGATAACTCTCAATTTTCAACAACCCTCGAAAGTTGGAGATCAAACCCTCAATATTCTTAGATTTTCTACATGATTGTATTAGTGTCATGGCGCCCAAAAAGAGTGGTCAGATAACCAGATTGGAGCCAGAAGGGACATAATTGCTTGAATCATTTCCTCAAATGGCACAAAAGTTTAAGGATGTTGGTTGGTTCAAATTATTCTCGACATTCTAGGGTCACGACGAGCATAATTCTATGACCTTTGCACAAAATTTCGATGGTTTTGAATATGTATTTGGTAAACTTCTCATGCACATGACTGAGCATTCCATAGCTAAATATTGAAGGTTACCAATATATGGGGAAATATGGTGGAATAAATAAAATGTAGTTATGGAGTTTGTAAATCAGTTTTTAATTCCAGAAAAGAAAAACCCCAATTGGAGCTAAGGTATCCCACACAATTGGGTGAGGAAAGAATGGCATACTGCTCTGTTGATTATCCACAGGTACATTACATGTGAAGGAATATTTTCTCTGGTTCATCTCTATCATATTAGATTGTTAATCCATGTAAATGGTGATTATCCTCTTAACCTACCTTATTTATTATTAAAAGGTTTATCTAAGATGTCTAAGAGGATTCATTCACGTCCCGAAACAACAAAAAATAGTCTTTTTCATCAAGGGTTGATCAAAACGTTGGTATTATTTTATTTAAATAAAGTTCATAGCTCATGTGATTGGTTAATCCAGTCATTAAAACCTAATCTACATGAAACTAAGTCTAAAATTGTCAAGGAGAAGAAACCTGGAAAAGGTAAACAAGCCTCTCAAGCCACTAAAGTTCTGATGAAATACAATTCCCTTGCAGCCAGGGTAACCCATGTTGGCAAGAGAAAATTACAAACACAACAAGCCATTGGTGATTTTCCTATGGGTAAATTTAATGAGAAAGGAACTATGAGTGGAGGTAATAAACTTAAAATGGATGAATGACTGATATCCATTTTGATCCAGATATTAAAAGGGAATCTGATGAACTTGAATATTACATCACAAGACTTGTTCGAAGTCCAACTAAATAGAAGAAACAACCTACAGGAAAGAAGAATGGAAAAGGTAAGAAACAAAGTAAGAAGAATACACATGTACCTAAATATCCTAGAAGAAATTATACCAGAGCTACAAACAAATTCAAAATGAATTCAAAAGCCATGTTTCATCCTTCTATCAATAATGAAAACCTCATTATCATAGAATACAATTAAGAATATTCTAATAAAGAGATAAAAAAACAGGCCTTGGCATCTTCTTTACATAGGTTAGAGAAGGAATCTGAAGAACATAAGAAAAAACGTGAAAAGGGAAAAAAAATTGCACAATATTCAAGGAGACCTGTCACCAGGGAAACTGCAAAGTCAACTTCAGTCTATGAATCTGAATTCAAAGGCACAGATGCAATTAATGATGAAAAAAATGAAATTTTTCCATAAATAGACCAACTACAAGATCTTCCAGAGACCAGAGACTCATAAAGCACTGAAGAAGAGGACCTTAGTACTGAGCTATCTTCAAAATATGTAATCAAACTAAGGAAACCCCAAGCTTCCATATATTTGAACTTAACTGCCCCAATAGAAGAATATCTAGAATTCAAGGTGGAAGCAAGAAAAGAAAAGGACAAAGTAAAAGAGATGCAGAGTATTATTAAGAAATTAAAGAAAGACAAATCCTTTGTTGAGGTATGATGACTGCAGAAGAAAACTGAAGCAAATTTTCCTTGGATTGTTATGGTATGATGACTGCAGAAGCTCTGGTGTCTCTATGTTTGATCTTAGTTGTTATCACAACATTATGCCAATATAATATTATATTGGATTCTCTTACCTCCTTTAGCAAGGCCTTCTAATCCTTCCTCTTCTTTTTGAAATCAAGAAAAGATACAAGATTTCAAAAAGAAGAGGAAGGAGCCTAAGGCCTTGCTAAAGGAGGCAAGAGAATCCAATATAAGATTATATTGGCATAATGTTGTGCTAACAACTAAGCCCAAACATAGAGACACCAGAGATTCTACAATCATCATACCATAACAATCCAAGGAAAATTTGCTTCAGTTTTGATTGCTCAATGTTGTTACCAATATAATAAAGATGAGCATTTTTTGTTCTTAGTACTTCGTTCAAATGGAAATTTTTGGTATTTTAGATGAACTAACTCAACAAGATAATATTCCTCTTTTTGTGGGATTTTCAAAGCTTTATCAAGCTATCTCCTTTTCTATATTCATATTGGTCGTTGATCCTACTACATTATAGGCATTAGAAGTGCAAAACTGTAATCTAAAAAATAGGATCTACAGGAGTAATCAATGTTCTTTAAAAAGACACTATAAATACTATATAAGGGTCGATTAGTTGGGAATTCAAGGGCTATTTTTGTAAATACTCCACTGTAAGACAAGACCATATTTCATATTGGCACTAAATGGAAAATGCATGTTGATGGTCAGATCTTCCTTTCATATTTTTATTTTCTTCTTTTCTTACTTGAATACATTTATTCTGTTGCAAATAATATGATTTCTTGATTGTGAGTGAAAAAATGAAAATTTTATTGTTTTTGTTCATAATTAAGATTATTTTCAAGTACATGTTCTTGTTTCTTAATAACATTTTGGAATTATAAATCCATGTGTGAGTTGACAAATTCAAAGTTCAATTATATTCCTCTCTTTATTTTCCTTACCATATGATCTGTTAAAGTTTTTGTCATTTACTAAGCTAGTGGGATGTCTACCTGCTTTACATTGAGTTATATATTTTATTGAACCCCTAAGCCAACTTTCAACCAATTTCTAAAACCTATTCAGAAAACCCTTTATAAATACCATTGCAATAACTTGATGATGCCATAGCTTTACCTCTCACAATCAAGTGCAAATTTAGGGACTAACATATTTTGACACCGTTGTCGGGGACGAAGGAACAAAGATATTTTACCTGGGAGAAAGACAAAGATCATATCTAAATCTTGATGGTGGACAAGAATTTGGACATTTACACGAGACTGTGTATTTTTCACCTAGCGACTCCTCTGCAGTAATTCTGGCTCCTAAAAGAGAAGTTAAAGGACTTAAAACTCCTCTAAATTCATCATCATCTACAAAGAAACAAGTGACAAAAAAAAACCCAGATCCTAAGCTTGTTGCAGTAGTGCCAGATCCTGAAACGTTATTGAGAAAATCTAAAAATACTCTTGGACAATCCTTTGTTTCAAAAGAAAACTTTTCTTCTACAAGTACTCAAGGAAAGTCTTATGAAACTATCAACATCTTTCCAATTGAATAAATTAATCCTGAGAATGAAACAAATCCTATTGTTGAACCTTCAGTTGTATCTTTTCCTTCAACTATCTCAGAATTGAATTTAGATAAATGGAAATTGTTTGTTGAGCTCATTGAAGAAGAACAAACAAATACCTTATCTATAGATGGAGATTTGAGAGAATTTCCCAAAGATATTAAAAGTGAACCAAATACACTTTCATCATCACCCCAATCTAGTTCTTTTGAAGAGGTTAAACCACATTATTATTCCTTTGAAAATCCCTTGTTTCTGGAACTTTCAACCTACTCTGGTTCATATAAGAAAGCTATGATTTCTTTAGTTGAAGATCAAAAACTTATATCATCTTAATTAAGTTGTTCCACCCAAGGAACTGTTTCTCTTTATAAATCACCATTTCTGCTTATTCCTACAATTCAAGCACCCATTTTGATAAACATGGCTATGAATAGGATGGATGCAATTGTTGCAGCCAGGTATGCACCATTAAATTTACCACAAGTCTTGTATGCCTTCCCACCTAATGATTATATGAAGTATTTTCTAAGATTCAATGGAGAGGGAGAAGTCATTGTTAAAGAACACTTAAACTCTTTCTACAGTTTTGTAGATAATTTTAATGTAGAGCATACATATGTTTGGATGAGAATTTTTGTGCAGAGTTTAGATGGAGAGGCAAGGAAATGGTTTAGAAGCCTACCTCCCAATTCAATTGTTGAAATTGATGCACTGGATGATACCTTTTTAAGACACTGGGGAGATAAGAAAGACTACTTGTATTATATCAGTGCGGTTGGTGCTTTGAAAATAAAACAAGGAGAATCTATATATGATTTTACCAAAAGATTTAATAAAATGTATAGTAAAATTTCAGATGAAATCAAACCCACATAAACATCAGCCAAAATTACTTTTTCCAATGCTTTTGATGTTGAGTTTTCTCTGTTGTTGAGAAAAAGAAGGTCTGCTACTTTGAGTCTGATGCATGAAGCATCCATTGAAGTAGAATCTAACATAACAAGAACAGAGAAATTGAAGTCTAGGGGTGACAGAGACAGGAAAAAACAAAGAGAAGAACTCCCTTCTTCTTCTCACACAACATCTGATTCTAAGATGGATGAAATGGCCAAAATGTTGAAAACCTTGACATATGAAATGGCTAGGCTGAAGATGGAAACAAAACAAACTAGTAGACCTACACAGGAAGGTGGATACAGAAATCCCAACCAATTTAGAAGGCCTAACAATGTTCCTCAAATTTTGCCTAGAGAAAGGAGAAATCAATAAGATTAGAGAGTCTTACCTCCTTTTCAAAATAATGCAGTGGAAGAAGTTGAAGAAATTGATGACACCGAAGAAGATTCTACAGTTCATTTAAATGATATAGAATTACTTCCCACTCATTTGACAAAAAACAATTATGAGGATGCTCTTATACTAAATCAGTTTGAGGAAGATGACGTTGAAGAAATTATCCAGAAAGAACCTAAAAGGAAAAAGTATGATCTTAGGTCTAGATCAAATACATCAAAGGTGGATATACATGTTCAAACCAAAAATACTAATGCTCCAGTTAGATCAGGGGCCAATAAATAAAATTCAGGGATTAAAACTGATCAACAACAAAAGAAACCTATCAAGGTTAGCACTACATAGGTGAAGGAAACTGAGAAGACTGTTTCTGGTTTCTGTTTGGAAAACAAAATTAATAAAATCAAAATCCCCATACCTCTAGTAGAATTGATGAAAACTGATCCTTTTAGAAAATATGTTCTCAAATCATTGCAGCCTCCTGCCCGTGTTACTTTTTCAAATACTTTAAATCTTGAAGATGAAAACCCTTCCATAACCATTGGACCTAATATTGAAGATAGGTCTGATGCTTCTCCTCCTTTCTACATATATCTGAACTTTCATGACAAAATATTTCATAACTATTTAATGGATTCAAGAGCTTCATACAATGTCATGCCAAAAGTGGTAATGGATGAATTAGGTTTAGAAATTACTAAGCCTTATCTAGACCTATATTCATTTGAGTCCAGGAAAGTTAAATGTCTGGGAGTCATTAAAGACATGGTTGTTACTTTATCTCAGTTACCTATGAAAAGTGAGGTGTTGGATGTAATTGTGGCTGACATACCTCCTAAATTTGGGATGATTCTGTCAAGATAATGTGCTAATAAAGTAGGAGACACACTACAAATGGATCTCAGTTATGCTACCATACTTGTGTTTGGTGGAGAACATCGAAGATTGTACATGGAAGTGAGGATGGATTACCTGGTAAGTGATCATGAAAATCCTGGTAATCATACCATATATGTTGTAGAAGATGAAATTGGTTCTTCTATTTTTCACATTGGTGATCAGATAACTAAAACAACAGTCAAGAAAATCATACCTACAGTTGAAGAAAATGCAGAAAACCTAGTCTGGAAAATGTTCTTTGATGGGGCTTGTTCCAAAGAAGGCTATGGGGCTGGGATTGTTTTTATTTCTCCTACCAAAGAATTTATTCCTCTATCATACAAATCGGTATTTGATACAACCAACAATATCAGTGAATATGAAGCTCTTATGCTAGGATTGAAAGTTGCTAAAATATGGGCATAGATAAAATTTCTGTTTTTGGAGATTTAGAGCTTATCATCTATCGGATCAAAAACATTTATCAGACCAAACATCAAAGGTTAAATCAATATATAAATAAAGTGTGGGACTTTGTTGATAATTTATTTTTGTCCTTCAATATCACTTTTGTACACATAAATTTGAATCAATAGGCAAATTCTTTAGCACCTACAACCAGGAATTTTAGAACTCCAATCTTTCCCAATTTAAGATTTGAGATTGAGGTGAGACACATACCTTCTATGCCAGATAACATAACAAATTGGTAGGTTTTTAAAGATTATCATCAAATTCAAAGGTTTGTGGAGACCATTGATGAGTTTTCTAATATCTCAATAGATCGGGATAATGAAAATGATGATGTGGAAGTTCATGCTACAAATATCCTTCAAGACAATATTGTTGGTCATAAAATTATTGAGTTGAAAACAAATCATTTTCCAAAGGGACTTGAGATATTATTTGATCATAATGATGTTTCAAGAAAGTCTATTATTCAAACAGATGATGTTGAAGTGGTAGATTGTGATATCAGTCTAGATTCAAATCCCAGGATGGTGAAATTATCTAGAAAATTTCCAGAAAAGTAGAGGGACATGTATGTAAATTTGATGAAACAATTTTAAGATGTTTTTGCTTGGTATTATGAAGACCTTAAGGTGTTTTATACAGATAGTATGCATCACAAGATTCCTTTAAAGCCTAGATCCAAACCTTTTAATCAGAAATCTAGACAATTCAATCCATTGTTGCTACCTATAATTGAAAAATAACTGAAAAGTTTGTTGGATGCTAAAATCATAGTACCATTGAGATACTTAGAATGGGTAGCTAATTTAGTACCTCTTAGGAAAAAGAATGGAGAGATAAGGATTTGTGTAGATTTCATAAATCTGAACATATGTTCTCTAAAGGAAAATTATCCATTACCTAAAATGGATCATATTCTACAAAGAGTAGTAGGGGAAAAGATGATTTCTATGCTTGATGGCTATTCAAGATATAAAAAAATATCACTTATGGAAGAAGATAAGAAGAAGACAACTTTTACCACTCCCCGGGACACTTTCTTGTATGAAAAGATGCCTTTTGGATTAATGAATGCAGGAGCAACATTTCAGAGAGCTATGGATATTGCGTTTGTTGGTGAGAAAGACAGACTTATGGTTATTTATCTTGATGATATTACTGTGTTCTCAACTTATGATGATGAACAATTGCATCATTTGAAGCAGACATTTGAAAAATGTAGGAGATATGGTATATCATTAAACCCTAAAACCCTAAAAAGTCTCATTTCATAGTCCATTTCATCAAGCTATCATTATACCAACACTTATTTTGAGTTGCTATATTCACTTAGTGCAGTAATGACGTGTCCATATGCCTTATTTGAATATATATGTCATAAACCAACATAATGCTTCTCCTTATAATGGTAACATACATTTTTCTACTAGAATCAAAGGGTAAGGGTTTGTATTTTAATTCCTAGTTCCTCTAATAAGTATCATTTCTAACCTCTCTCAACTTTCTTCCAAGATTCTTTGGAGAGGCCCAATCCCCAAATTGGACAACCGTATACAACTATTAATTTGTATCAATGTTATGAAGAGTAAATTTCTTAATGTGCAGTGCAATCATTGAATGTGGGCCTTCATTTATTTTTCATAGAGTATAGGGAATTCATGCTTCATTTTACACATTTCTCCACACAAGCGATCCAACTATCACTGGAATTAAATTCAAGGTCCATGTATGTGTTGAAAAGAACCACCTCCTATTTGGCACCATTAAATATGATGGTTTTGTTTACATTAAATTTCATTTCGAAATAACTAGATAAAATTTTATGGAATAAGATGTCATTGGAAACTATCTTTGTGATTTTCCAATAACATAATATCATCTCAATAAACAAACAATAATTAAACCTATGTCAACATTAATATATCTTAGAGCACTTCAACAAATGTTATATTAAGTTCCTTTCAACATGTTGATATTGAGAGGGGGGTGAATCAATATCAAGTACAATTTAAAGCCTTTTTCAACTTATAATTAAACCATTCAATTATATCCAATGAGCAATGAACAATATTATAAGAGTTACACCAATACACCATGCACAATATATGAGAAATAATCAATATTTATTGTTCAAGGGAAGTAATGACTTCCAAAGGTAGCTGCAACTTGCAAATGCAAAGAGAGGGATAAACCTCCAAGAGGAAGATACAATCCTCCAATATCAATAGAGGTTTGAACTCTCCATCCTTTACCCTTCCTTCCACCCAAGAATATATTAGAGATAATAAAACTTTACATTAAATCATCACCATCAACCAACCATCACGTAAAACCTGATAATGCCTCCTGAGACTTCTTCAATTTCTGCAATTATTCAATTCTTGGAATAGTTTGATCCTACAGATAATATCACTCAATGCATTCTCTAAAAATTCTCCAAGTTTCACTCCTTGATTCCTCCCCAAAAATAAGTTATAGAGAGAATGGTAGACCTTGTTCAATTCTGGTTTATTCAGGAGAGTGAACTTGTACAGAATGCCTCACGCTCAATATTTCACATCAAATTTTGAAACTCGCACACAAGAAACTATAGTCCGTAATATTTCCAATGAAATTGGTCCCACTTCATTTGGATTCTCTATGAATAAGTTATGACTGTTTTACCCAGAACACTTGTTTATGACTAGCTTCAGGACTGGTCAAAAACAATATCTTCCACATAGTGTATCTCCATAGTTATAGAAAATAAAGAGATGAAACTCTTACCACATGTACCTTGATATGTCTTCTCAATAACATATAAATTTCACCATCTGAATCGTTCTAGAAAAATATTTATAGCGAAAATGGTAAGATGACCTATAAATAACATACCTTAAAACACATCACCAAAATACTTCATCCTCCCTTGAAATCCAACCTTCTTTACTTCTGATTTCCTTTGAAATTCAACTTGTGTATCAAATGAATGTATAATTATATTTATTTATACCATTTATGTCACTTCCTTTTAACATTAGGTCCGACCTGACACTTTCTTATTTTGTAATTCTTTTCTTTAATTATCTTCAGGGCCTACATGTACTTCCTTCTTCAATTCACTTTGTCATCTTCAAAAATTCATTTCTCCTCAACCATGAGGATCCACGTGACATTCCACCTACCACTAGAAACAACATGATGTATTCTATCAATCCATGGGTTTTGTTTCTGCATGTACATTGTCCTTCATGTCCAAATACCTTCATCAATCTTGTGGTCCAAAACCAATTACTAGGGTTGACATCAATGAAAACAACCAATCTTCCAACAATCTCCCCCTTTTTCATTGATGGTAGCACTCATGCTCCCCCTATCATCATTATCCCAATTTATCTCCCACTTTCACATCAATGGAAAAGGGTAGGGTCGCTCCCCCCAAGTTTAATGACAAAAGGTAACTCTCTTCTTTGGGGTTGCTCCCCCTGAACATGTGGCACTCAATAATACTTCATCCTTATTTTTGGTATTTGGGACTTTTTATTCCTTGGAATCCTTTAGTGTGGCTTCTTTCTTCTCTCTCTTCTTCATGTCTAGGATGTATATGTTGTTCGGTCTTCTTGTTGCAGTTGCAACCAATCTTCCTGAGTTATTTTCTCTAATTTTACATTTTCGGCAGTTAAACATAAGAGTGTATCCTTGATCACATATTTTGCTGACACCGAGGAGATTATGCTTCAGATATTCAACCAATACGACTTTTCTTGCTTTTACATTTTCACTTCTAAGCTTTACAGTTCCTTTTCCAAGTATTTTGGTAGATGAGTCATCTCCAAATGCAACATTTCCACCCTTTTTCTTCAAGCTGACAAATTTTCTTTGATCTCCTGTCATATGAGATGAGCACCCACTGTCTATGAACCATTCATCTTCTTCTTTTCATTCTTTAGCGAACAATGTTATTTGATACTTTTCATTTTGTGGAATTTCTTTCCTTTTCCATGTTGTAGTTGGTATACAGACATTTGGAAGACGATTATCTTCCTTCATCTCTCTGCAATATTGTTCTTTGTGACCAATATTATTGCACTTGTAACATACAATATTTTGATCCATTAATGGGTCAAATGAATTATGATTTTTGTTGACAGGTCTACGAACATTTCCATATCTACTATTTTCACCATTCATGCAGCTTGCATAGTTATGCCTTTCATTGATTCTACAATTGATTGCCTTGTGTCCAAAATTTCCACAAGTATAACAATGTCCAAGAAAGAAATTTTGATACCTAGGAGTAAGTGATATTCTTTGTGGTGTGGTCCATCTAGGTTCACGATCTATTCTTCTACAGTTTCTTTCATAATGATTGCTTTCATACCCGATGGGAGAGGATGTTCTTGATGTCTCATTCCTTATGAATTCTAGTCTTCTATCTTGTTGTTCAACTTGTTCTGGAGTGTTGGTTTCATCATTTTCATCTTCCTTCTCTTGTTTTTTTGTCTTCAAACTGTCATTGTATCCTATTCCTGCCTTTTCATTTGGATATCTTTGATTGCTAAGGATCTCATCTAATTTTTTAGTGTTTTTTTTGAACTTCTTCAACTTTTCTACTCTCAATAGTAGCTCCCCTTTTGTGTGATCCAATTCCGCTTTTAATTTCTCATAATCTTCTAATTGTTCCTTCAAGCTATCAATGGTCTTTTCAAGCTTGTAATTATTTTCTTCACAACTACTAAATTCACCTTTTAGTATTATGTTTGTGTTTCTAAGCTTGTTATTTTCAGTTTCAACATGCTTCAACTTTTCAATATTCTCATCTTCTTCTTCACTCTCTGCATTGTCTTTGTATCCCCAAAATGAATCAAGGTTGGTTTCTTCATCTGAATCTTCTTCATAAATGATTTCTTCTTCTTTAGAATTCTTGTGATCATCATCTTGGGTTTCTTGGGTTATGAAGAGGACTTCTCCTCCATCATTATCTTCTTCATCACTCTCATATGAAGAGATGTCATCATCCTTGGAGTAGAAACTCTTTTTAGTGTTGAGACTTCTCTTTTTATAGTAAAAATTTTCAACAATATGTCCTATTCTACCACAGTTAAAGTATTTGAGAGGAGACTTACATTTGTATCTTCCACTTCCCTTCTGGAAACTTCTTACGAAATTTGCTATTTCTTCATCAAGGTTGTTATCCTTGTCTTTTGTCTTATTTATGGATTTAAAGGTTGCTTCATTGTTTGGTTGGTCACTATATGTACCTGTTCTCATTTCATATGCTATAAGAGACCTATGTAATTCATCCATCGTCATTTTGGTCAAGTCCCTAGTTTCTTCAATGGCTGAGACCTTAGCATTATACTTCAAGAGAAGTGATCTCAACACTTTTTGTAAAACCAAGGATTCATCGAGCTCTTCACCTAATCCTCTGATAGCATTAAAAACTTCATTGACTCTAAGAAAATATGTTGCAATATCTTCCTTTTCATTCATCTTCAAATTTTCAAATTCTGCTCTATGTTGTTGAAGCTTGACCTGCTTAACTTTTGGATCACCTTCGTAGATACTCTTGAGTTTGTACCATACCTCTTTATCAGTTCTCCAACCCATCACTTTGCTAGCAATGGTTGGTTCCAATGCTCATATAATAACATGTTTGTCTTTTGAATTACAACTCATAAGCTTCTTCTCATTTGGATCGGTTGGTGCATTATTTGGGATTACATAGACATTTACAACTAAGTACCAAATGTCTACTCCCAAAGATGTTAGGTAAGTTTTCAATCTATCACTCTAGTATGCATAATTTCTTCCATCAAATATTTGAATCCCATTTTAAATGTGCTCATGGTCATCCATCTCTACTAAGGATTTTCCTTCCAGTGGTTAAACTGTTCTGAAGGAAACATGCTATGAAACCAATTGTTGATACTCGGAGGGGGGTGAATCAATATCAAGTACAATTTAAATCCTTTTTCAACTTATACTTAAACCATTCAATTATATCCAATGATAAATGAACACTAGTATAAGAGTTATATCAATACACCATGCAAAATATATGAGAAACAATCAATAGTTATTGTTCAAGGAAAGTAATGACTTCCAAAGGTGGCTACAACTTCCAAATGTAAAGGGAGCGATAAAACTCCAAGAGGAAGATACAATCCTCCAATATAAAGAGAGGTTTGAAATCTCCATCCTTGACCCTTCCTTCCACCCATTAATATATTATAGATTATAAAACTTTACATTAAATCATCACCATCAACCAACCATCACATATAACCTGATAATGCTTCCTGAGACTTCTTCAATTTCTGCAATTCTTCAATTTTTGAAATACTCTGATCCTGTAGATAATATTACTCAATGTATTCTCTAAAACTTTTCCAAGTTTCACTCCTTAAATCCTCCCCAAAAATAAGTTATAGAGAGAATGGTAGACCTTGTTCAATTCCGGTTTATTTAGGAGAGCGAACCTGTACATAATGTCCCGCACTCAATATTTAACATTAGATCCTGAAACTTGCATAAAAGAAACAAAATTTCGTACTCCTTCCAATAAAATTGGTCCCACTTCATTTGGATTCTATATGAAGAAGTTATGACTATTTTACCCAGAACACCTGTTTATGACTAACTTCAGGACTGGTGAAAAACCCTATCTTCCACATAGTGTATCTCCATAATTATAATGAATCAAGAGCTGAAAATTTTACCACAGGTACCTTGATATGTCTTCTCAATACCATATCAATTTAACCATCTAAATCGTTATAGAAAAAAATTTATAGTGAAAATGGTAAGATGACCTATAAATAACATACCTTAGAACACATCACCAAAAGACTTCATCCTCCCTTGAAATCCAAACTTCTTTACTTCTGATTTCCTTTGAAATTTAACTTGTGTATAAAATGAATGTATAATGATATTTATTTATACCATTTATGTCACTTAGTTTTAACATTAGGGCCAACCTGACACTTTCTTATTTTGTAATTCTTTTCTTTAATTATCTTTAGGGCCTACATGTACTTCCTTCTTCAATTCACTTTGTCATCTTCAAAAATTCATTTCTCCTCAACCATGAGGATCCACGTGACGTGCCACCTACCACCAGAAACTGCATGATGTATACTATCCATCCATGGGTTTTGTTTCTGCATGTACATTGTCCTTCATGTCCAAATACCTTCATCAATATTGCGGTTCAAAAACAATGACTAGGGTTGACATCAATGACAACAACCAATCTTCCAACACAACACT
>ML777177.1:634700-671384 GCA_009831015.1 Picea engelmannii
ATGTACATTGTCCTTCATGTCCAAATACCTTCATCAATATTGCGGTTCAAAAACAATGACTAGGGTTGACATCAATGACAACAACCAATCTTCCAACACAACACTCTTGATGTAGATTTCCCTATGCCTTCCCTTTCATGATCTCTACAAGTTAGTAAAGGCGAATCAAGTTCTTATGTGTCATGTAGAACACATCCTCCTTTGCTTCACCTCTTGTACTTCTCTCAATCAACTCTTAGTGAATAATTTAGTTTTTAGCAACAACAACTATTTTCTTTTAGGAAAGTTTGAGCAAAAACATACTTCTATCTTTCTCATCACTTCAAAGTTGGAGATTTTTTACTCTTCCACATTTTTTTTGGCTCAATGGTGTAATGTTTCTCTCACTAGCAACTTCATGAATTATTTTAGTGGTTTTAAAGTGTTTTAGCTAATCTTACCTATTATTTAAAAAAACTAATTCATCACACTCTAATAATTTTGTACCCTTACTTATTTGTAAACTTTGATGGCTCATCAATTCCTTAAAGAAGCAATGAAAACCATCTCTATCTTTAGATTAATATTTTTTGTGAAATAAACATAAAAGTATTAAATCGTATTCTTGGAAAAACCCAAAGCTAACTTAAATAATGTTGAGTTTAACTTAATAATGTATGGAAACTTGGATTGGAATCCTTATGATGTGTTATTGGTTTTTTTTTAACCATGGGTAATAACCCAAGATTATATCGAGTAGTCGACAAACCAACTATACCAAAAACTTATAATTTATCAAGGACCTAGGGTTTCCGAAGCCTGCCAAGGTGGATCTCTATCTTATTGTTTAGGCCATATTGTGGTATAAACACTTGGATGAATATCTAATTTTTTTTTTTTTATTATAAAATAATTATGGTGATTAAGGTCGGTTATTATAATGGATTAATATGAGTATATTTCTTATTTATAACTGATTGTGTCATTATGTGTTTTCCCATCTAAATTTGAATTCAAGAGGTTTATCGGGTTTTAATAACGAACCAAATCAGTGTCTCTTTTATACTTTTTTTCTTCATTCATCACTTCCAGAGACCAGAGACTCATAAAGCACTGAATAAGAGGACCTTAGTACTAGGCTATCTTCAAAATATGTAATCAAACTAAGGAAACCCCAAGCTTCCATAGATTTGAACTTACCTTCCCCTGTAGAAGAATATCCAGAATTCAAGGTGGAAGCAAGGAAAGAAAAGGACAAAGTAAAAGAGATGCAGAGTATTATTAAGAAATTGAAGAAAGAAAAATCATTTGTTGAGCAATGGAATGCTAAACAACAAAAAAAGAGACAAGATTTGAAAAAGAAGAGGAAGGAGTAGAAGGCCTTGCTAAAGGAGGTATGAGAATCCAATATAAGATTATATTGGCATAATGTTGTGCTAACAATGAAGCTCAAACATAGAGACACAAGATCTTCTGCAGTTATCATACCATAACAATCCAAGGAAAATTTGCTTCAGTTTTGATTGCTCAATGTTGTTACCAATATAATAAAGATGAACATTTTTTGTTCTTAGTACTTCGTTCAAATGGAACTTTTTGGTATTTCAGATGAACCAAATCAGCAAGATAATATTCCTCTTTTTGTGGGATTTGCAAATCTTTATCAAGCTGTCTCCTTATCTATATTTGGATTGGTTGTTGAGCCTACTACATTATAGGAATTATAAGTTCTTGTATGCGCTTTTATCTCCTTGGAAATAGTCAATTGATATGATCCTATTGCAAAACTGTAATCTAGAAAATAGGATCTATAGGAGTAATCTGTGTGCTTTAAAAATACACTGTAAAGACTATATAAGGGTTGATTAGTTGGGCATTCAAGGGATATTTTTGTAAAGAATCCACTATAAAACAAGACCATGTTTCATATTGGCACTAAATGGAAAAGACATGTTGATGGTTAGATCTTCTTTTCATATTTTTATTTGTTTATTTCTTACTTGAATACATTTATTCTATTGCAAAGCATATGATTTCTTGATTGTGAGTGACACAGTGAAAATTTTACTGTTTTTGTTCATAATTAAGATTATTTTCAAGTACATGTTCTTGTTTCTTAATAACATTTTGGAATGAGAAATCCATGTGTGAGTTGACAAATTGAAAGTTCACATATCTTCCTCTCTTTATTTTCCTTACCATATGATTTGTTAAAGTGTCTCTCATTTACTAAACCAGTTATATGTCTACTTGCTTTACATTGAGTTATATAATTTATTGAACCCTTAAGCCAACTTTCAACCAATTTCTAAAAACTATTCAGAAAACCCTTTATAAATACCATTGAAATAACTTGATGATTCCATAGCTTTCCCTCTCACAGTCAAGTGAAAATTTAGGGACTAACATATTTTGGCACCATTGCTGGGGACGTATGAACGAAGATATTTTCTTTGAGAGAACGACAAAGATTAGATCTAAATCTTGATGGTGGACAAGAATTTGGACATTTACATGAGACTGTGTATTTTTCACCTAGCGACTCCTTTGCAGTAATTATGGATCCTAAAAGAGAAGGTAAAGGGCTTAAAACTTCTCTAACTTCATCATCATCTACAAAGAAACAAGTGATCAGAAAAAACCCAGATCCTAAGCATGTTGCAGTAGTGTCAGATCCTGAAAAGTTATTGAGAAAATCTAAAAATACTCCTGGACAATCCTCTTTTTCAAAAGAAAATTTTCTTCTACAAGTACTTAAGAACAATCTTTTAAAACTATCAACATCTTTCCAATTGAAGAAATTTTTCCAAAGAATGAAACAAAGCCTATTGGTGAACCTTCAACTGTATCTTTTCCTTCAACTATCTTATAATTGAATCTAGATCAATGGAAATTGTTTGCTGAGCTCATTGAAAAAGAACAAACAAATACTTTATCTATAGTTGAAGCTTTGAGATACTTTCCCAAAGATATTAAAAGTGAACGAGATACACTTTCATCATCACCCCAATCCAGTTCTTCTGAAGAGGTTAAACCACTTTATTATTCCTTTGAAAATCCTTGGTTTCTGGAACCTTCAACCTACTCCGGTTTATATTAGCCCAATTAATTTGTTCCACCCAAGGAACTGTTTCTCTTTCTACATCACCAGTTCTACCTATTCCTACAGTTCAAGCACCCATTGTGATAAACATGGTCGTGAATAGGATGGATGCAATTTTTGCAGCCATATATGCACCATTAAATTTACCACAAGTTATGTATGCCTTCCCACCTAATGATGATATGAAGTATTTGCCAAGATTCAATGGAGAGGGAGAAGTCACTTCTGAAAAACACTTAAACTCTTTCTACAGTTTTGCAGATAATTTTAATGTGGAGCATACAGATGTTTGGATGAGACTTTTTGTGTAGAGTTTAGATGGAGAGGCAATGAAATGGTTCAGAAGCCTACCTCCCAATTCAATTGCTGAAATTGATGCACTGGATGATACATTTTTAAGACAATGGGGAGATAAGAAATAATACTTGTATTATATCACTGAGTTTGGTGCTTTGAAAAGAAACCAAGGAGAATCTATATCTGATTTTACCAAAATATTTAATAAAATGTATAGTAAAATTTCAGATGAAATCAAACCCACAGAAACATCAACCAAAATTACATTTTCCAAAGCTTTTGATGCTGATTTTTCTCTTCCATTAAGAGAAAGAAGGGATGATACTTTGAGTCTGATGCATGAAGCAACCATTGAAGTAGAATCTAACATACTAGTAATAGAGAAATTGAATTCTAGGGGTGACAGAGACAAGAAAAAACAAAGAGAAGAACTCCCTTCTTCTTCTCATACAACATTTGATTCTAAGATGGATGAAATGGCCAAAATGTTGGAAACCTTGACATCTGAAATGGCCAAGCTGAAGATGGAAACAAAACAACCTAACAGACCTACACATGAAGGTGGATACAAAAATCTCAACCAATTCAGAAGGCCTAACAATGTTCCTCAATTTTTTCCCAAAGAAAGAAGAAATCAAGAAGATCAAAAAGTTTTACCTCCTTTTCAAAATAATGCAGTGGAAGAAGTTGAAGAAATTGATGAAACTGAAGAAGATTCTACAGTTCATTTAAATGATACAGAATTACCTCCCACTCATTTGACACAACAATATTATGAGGATGCTCTTATACTAAATCAGTTTGAAGAAGAGGATGTTGAAGAAATTATCCAGAAAGAACCTAAAAGGAAAAAGTATGATCTTAGGTCCAGATCAAATACATCAAAGGTGGATATACCCGTTCAAACCAAAAATACTAATGCTCCAGTTAAATCAGGGGTCAGTAAAGAAAATTCAGGGATTAAAACTGATCAACAATAAAAGAAACCTATCAAGGTTAGCACTACAGAGGTGAAGGAAACTGAGAAGCATGTTTCTTCTTTCATTTTGGAAAACAGAATTAATAAAATCAAAATCCCCATACCTCTGGTAGAATTGATGAAAACCGATCCTTTTAGAAAATATGTTCTCAAAGCATTGCATCCTCCTGCCCATGTTACTTTTTCATATACTAAAGCTAAGAGAGAGATAGTGGGGAGATTCTACAAAGAATACACACACAAAATTAGAGCATGCAATGTTAAGGTCTTTGGAAAGAATGAAGGAAGTCTTAGAAGGAAGAGTGCATTGTAGAAGTTCTATCGGGATTTAAATCCCCACAGTAAAACTACAAAAGAATCAAGGAAGAAACATGTCCGTTAATATAGTTCTTGGGAAAATCTTGGATTGTCAGATCACGAGGAAGCTATAGCCTACACAGAAGAATCCCTTATGAAGGATCATGGAAATATAATCGTCCATTAAAATTTAGGGAGTAATCGCAACCATTAGATCAATTAGAACCATTGATCGAAGCAAAGTGGAAGGATAGCGTAAGTTTTAGGACATTGAAACTTTGTCACTTCGACGAACATTGGAGATAAGGAAGAGGCACGAACTCGCGAAATCACGAAGTCATGAAATCCAACCAGCCGTTAGATCAAGGAGGGACTTCAGATGAATTCACGACCATCCAATTGACTTTAGTGGAAGGACAGTATATGCCACAATATCTCAGAGCCTCAGATTAAATGAACTCATGTGTATCGTTGATCTAATATCTCCTTAGGAGAAACATGAGCCATTTGATCAGGTGGTCAACTCCAATGATGACCACTTCGACGAAAAAGAATCTAGAACAAGTAAATTAACCTGAAGGACGAAGCCCCAAAGTCACGAACTACGGTCAATTTCGGTGCTGACCATTCCGGTGAAAAGGAGTCTAGAACAGGTAAAACTACCCGAAGGTCGAAGCCCCGAAGTCATGAACTTTCGTTGACTATCAGATCAGAGGAATACACGTGACACATTAATAGGCCCACCTCAGCAGGACCATGTCAACAATAGAGGACATGTGGCCTAATTAGATGGTGACAAATGTCAAGGTCAATGTGGCACATAAGGACTGTAAAACTAACAATTCAGGGTGACACGTGGCAACCACTCAGCTAGTTCCACATCAACAATGATGTCAGCAATCAACATCACTCCAGGAGTACATCCTTTAGGGATATTCGACTTCTCCTACTTGCAAAAATGCCTAAAGTTTCGAAATCCGAAGTCGTGAAATAACACTGGTCGTTGATCTAAGATCCTCTAGGATATACCATGGCCCTTAGATCAAGTGCAGTGGAAAGATAGAGTAAGCATGAATCACAAAGTAATGTTGACCGTTGATCTACTTTGGGAGCATTCTCGACCGGTGATCAAGCACAGTGGAAGAATAGTGTAAGAAAGAGATGTTAATTGAAAACAAGCGGTCACTGTCATTTTATGACTTATTCGGTAGGTAAACCTCTAAATGAATTGAACTACTTCAGAGTTCTAGTAACCCGGAGTCCCGGAGTGTCAAAGCTCTGAAATAATACTTGACCATCCATGATCGAGATCCAAAAGTGCAAAAGTAATGTGCATGAAGATTAACTTGGTGGAGGAAACACACAATGATCTGGACCATTGAATTTTATGGACACACGTCAACTCAAGATTAAAGTGCATAGTGGCTAAAGTGTTAAAGCTCCACTATGTTGAAAGAGCATAGACCGAAGATTTCAACTCATTATTAAGTTGTGATCGTCGATTTTGTTGAAGCCTCTAGTTAATCCAGGATCATTCATTCAACGAAAGATTCAAATCAACCGTTCGATATACTAGTGAATAGAGTATACAAACTTCATTGAAATTTACTCTGGAAGGATTCAAGGTTTGCAAAGTCCAATAATCCTGAATACCCAGAGAGATGGAGCTCTTGTTGGCATAAGTCTAACAGTCCTAGCTCTTGGTCATGTGAATATTCTTAAAGCAAATCAAGGGCCAAATTCAATAACTACATAGAAAAAATGAGTTAAGCCCTTGGTTCTTAGCCGAAGGGCATATGAAAAATTTGTTAACAGAGAGTACTCATATGTACTTCAATGAAGTTTACTTCAGGAAATATTACTCTGATAAAATGAATGAAGGCTGAATTCCGGAGGAATTGGCTCCAACATTGGTCTCGTGATAGAGGAATAAGGGTGAAAGAAGAGGCACTATGAACATCACTTAAAATGGATAAGCCCATGGTTTTGAGCCTACGGTCATTTGAACATTGGGTTGAAGGAAGCGCCTCATACATATTTCATTTCTGTAAACAACTTAAGGTTTGTAGAGTAATTCGATAGAGAATTAACACCATAGCAATACATATAATCGATAAAAGCTCGAATATGATCTATTGGCGAACTGAGGACGCAACATAAGCATGAGAATGATATAATGAGTTGATACATATATGTGATCAACTCATGAGGACAAAGTTAGAATCAATATTAGTTAGTTAAATGAAGAGGTGCAATGGTTCATGTCAAAAAGACACATTGGTTCAATCCTATACCATTTGAAATACTATATAAACCAGAAGTGGTGGTGAATCTATGAGTGTCTTGGTGGATTAAATATATGTATATATAATGGATTGAATGGAAGTTCATTCTATCAAGTTGGTGCCTATTTACAAGCTGAGTCTTGTTATGAGGGTTGGATTCCTTACATCTTAGTTGGATCTGAGATCAACAAGATGGGTCTTGTTATGAGGGTTGGATTCCTCATTTCTCAGTTGGATCTGAGAACTACAAGCTGGGTATTGTATTAGAGAGTTGGTTCTCTCATATTCAATTGAATTTGAAGATATTAAAAGATTGATTTTATTTGTATTCATTCAAAGTTAAATAAATAACAAAAAGATATGTTATCTACTTCATATAGTTTTTGTTATACATGTTTATGAATTATCACTTGAGATGCATATATCTTATTCAATTAATTCAGTTAATATATGAGAGTGTGAAAATAAGTCAAAGTTTCAGACACTGATTCACCCCCCTCTCAGTGTCAAGTGTATATTTCAACAATTGGTATCAGAGCAGGTGCCTTCAACACAATTTAAACACTGGAAGGTAGATTGTGAAGAAATTAGTGGACAAATGGATCTCTCCACAAATGAAGCTCCCTTATTTGATGGAACATACTACTCTTCATGGAGGGAAGGCATAAAACGATATATAAATTCAAGAGGATCTAGTGTTTGGGATTCAGTAGTATCTAAACCTTCATACTCAACTACCTCAAAGAAAAAAACCAAATCTGCAAAAGAAGCAAAGAAAAATAATTCAATAGCATTAAAGGAAATCCATAATGGATTGTTAGACCAAGTCAAAGAAAAGATAGGACACTACACCTCTGCTAAATTACTATGTCTCCAGCTAAAGAATTATTATAAAAATAAAGAACAAAGCAAATAAATGGAGAATTCCAATCGGTTTATAGAACAAAACAAAGAAACAAAGAAATCCAATCAGATTAAAGAACAAAACTCAGAAATGGAGAAATCAAATTAAATTGAAGAATAAAATACAGATAAAGAGAATTCTGATCAGAATAAAGAACAAAATACAAAAGAGGACAATAGCATCAAAGAATTGATGTAAACCCCTATCATCAACATAGAAGACTACTACATCAAGGAATTGATGAATACCTCAATATTCACTAAAGAAAAAATATTAGATTTTAAGAATGATGTTATAACTACATTTGAAGTGATTAGTATGGACCAGACAAATCGTCTATATATTGAAGTTACTAAGGATGTTCTTGACCATCTTGAATACACAATTATTTTCACTTTTGAGGAGTTGGATAAACTTCAAAAGAAAGATATGTTTATACTACAACAGTTAGATCAATATAACCATGAAGAGCATGAACAAAAGATTTAGCTAGAAGACAAAGAAGAAGAAATAAAAAGATTGAAGACCGAAGTTGCTAATATAACAGAATAAATGAAGACACATGATAATAACTACATATAAGTCGTGGATGATACATAAGAGACAATCATCAATCTAAAGACTCAACTTGAAGGAGCTAAGCAAAAATATTAAGCCTTGAAGATTCAGTTGACTAAAAAGGAAGAAACATGTCACATGATGGAAATGGAAGTTATCAACGTCAAAAATAAGAATGAAAAGACAAAAAAAACTATCAAATTCCAGAATAACTCAGCTATCCTAGATAATATATGGAATAGTCAAAGACCAACTGATGACAAAACCAGTCTTGGATACAATAAGAAAGAAGAATGTGGCAAATGGAGCACCATTCAAAAACATGATAAAGGATCATACTCCTCAAAAGAAAAAAAGGTATAGTCACAAACCTAAAACAAACCATGACCATTGTCAAGGAATTGTTGATGTTTAAATCCGTTAAGACTGAAACGACAACCTCACGAGGATATAAATCCCCCATGCATTTTTATAGAGGTGGTACTCTTGTACTTCAGATTTTTGTGGGACTTTGGGTCTTCAGAATATGGGACTTTGCATAATTTTGTCGTGGTAATCAAAGAAAAATAAAATAACAAGGAATAAAGTGTTTTGTTTTTGTTTAAAGAAGGTTCCTGAGAAAGGGCCAAGAATCACACGTTTTATACATTAAAGAAAAATAAGCAAAATTTCCTCACATCCATCATAGTTTAACTAAATATTTATGATCACATAAAAATAAAAAGAATATGGTTTGAATGCATAATAGAACTTTAACAGAGTGGAAACATGGGAAACTCAAATAAAGATAATGATAGATGAAGCTCATATACTTTATATTTTGAAATCAGGGTTACAAAGTACAATCGAGATTGTTCCCAAAGTAGCTCTCTTGAAATTTATAAAAAAATATATTGTCTGTTACATATTCTTAAAAAATTAAAATGCATTTGTCTTAAAGACTGGTATTGAGGGTCCCGCAGACCATAAAGAAAATAAATACAAGAAATAAACACGTAGGAGGATGGTGGGCGAAAGTAGAACAACAAGACCTGAAAAGAAGAAAATGAGAAGTTATTAGTCTTCGGTTAGATCTTTCTAGTGAAAGAGGTGGAATAACTGGATGAAGGAACTGATAAATAAAGAAAGATATGATTAGTGTAAACTTACTATGATGGTCTCTCCTTCTTTTCACTTTCTTGCTGATGTTCTTTTATCATTTTCATCAACGATTATAGGAACCATCTCAACTGTTTATTTCCCTTCATTGGTCAATTTATCGATATCTTTCTTGAACCATTCTTTGATGTAACTTTTCATTGGTGCTATGTTGATTTCATGCCGGATTTTGATGTTGAACAACTCGCCCTCCAAGTCTCTCAGATCAAGGGAAATGCCATGTAATGCTTCTTCAATATCTTGATTTTTCACGGAGTAGTCTTGTTAGTCCTTAACCTTGTTCTTGACTGTTTGGGTGTCCTTAGTCCCTTTTCTACCCATTTTCCATTATTTTTTTTGTTAAACTCTTTTTTTCCCTTCTTGGCTTGAAAGATTATTTTAAATCGTTTTATGCACATTTTAAATGTTTTTAAGTTTTCAAATATTAGGATATGATATGAAATATTTCTATCACATCACTTGTCCTTTCCTCGTTTGAATTTTCAAATTTTGTCTAAGTGGAAAGGGCACTACAAGAATAACACTATTATTGCAGTGCTGGGAGTAATGATAGTTCTTCATGCGCCACCTTACCCATATCATGTTCTAACATTTAAAATCATTACTAGAGAATCTACACATCTCTATATGATCTATTTCATGTTGTTATTCTTAAGATCACAACTGATTCATAGGATCAGGGTGTACTCGCCACCTTGACATCAAATCAACACGCCAGATTATTATTCCATATGAATGAAATCACAATCTGCCTATTTTAGTATGTCTATCATTTTACACATGCTTTGCATATAAAGAGATAAATCTCAATTTTCAACAACCCTCGAAAGTTGGAGATCAAACCCTCAATATTCTCAGAGTTTCTACAGGATTGTATCAATGTCACGGTGCCCAAAAAGTGGTCAAATAACCAGATTGGATCCATAAAGGACAGAATTGATAGAATCATTTTCTTATATGGAACAAAAGTTTAAGGATGTTGGTTGGTTCAACTTCTTCTTGACATTCGAGGGTCATGACGAGCATATTTCTATGACATTTGCACAAAATTTCGATGGTTTCGAATATGTAGTTGGTAAACTTCTCATGCACATGACAGAGCATTCCACAGCTAAAACTTGCAGGTTACCAGTATATGGGGAAATATGGTGGAATAAAGAAAATGTACTTATGGAGTTTGTAAACGAGTTTTTAATTCTAGAAAAGAAAAACCCCAATTGGAGCCAAGGTATCCCACACAACTGGGTGAGGAAAGAATGGCATAATGCTCTGTTGATTATCCACATGTACATTACATGTGAAGGCATATTTTATCTAGTTCATCTCTATCATATTAGATTTTTAATCCATGCAAATGGTGATTAACCTCTTAACCTACCTTATTTCTTATCAAAAGGTTTATCTAAGATGTCTAAGAGGATTCAGTCACATCCTGCAACAACAACAACAAAAGTCTTTTTCATCAAGGGTTGATCAAAACATTGGTAGTCTTTTCCTCAAATAAAGTTCATAGGTCTTGGGACTGGTTAATCCAGTCATTAAAACCTAATCTACAGGAAACTAATTCTAAAACTGTCATGGAGAAGAAACATGGAAAAGGTAAGAAATCCTCTCAAGCCACTGAGCTTTTTATGAAATAACATTCTCTTGCAGCCAAGGTAACCCATGCTAGAAAGAGAAAATTACAAACACAACAAGCCATTGGTGATTTTCCTATGGGTAAATTTAATGAGAAAGGAACTACCAGTCGAGGTAAGAAACTTAAAATGGATGAAGAAACTTATATTCATTTTGATCTAGATATTAAAAGGGAATTTGATGAAATTGAATATTACATCACAAGCCTAGTTCAAATTCCAACTAAACAGAAGAAACAACCTACAGGCAAGAAGATTGCAAAAGGTAAGAAATAGAGTAAGAAGAAGACACCTATACCTAAATATCCTAGAAGAAATTCTACCAGAGTTGCAAACAAATTTAGACTCAATTCAAAATCCATGTTTCATCATTCTATCAAGAAGGAAAGCCTCATTATCATAGAAGACAATTCAGAAGATTCTAATAAAGAGATAAAAAAACAGGCCTTAGCATCTTCTTTACATAGATTAGAGGAGGAATCTAAAGAACAAAAGAAAAAAAAAGCGTGAAAAGGGAAAACAATTTGCATAATATTCAAGGAGACCTGTAACCAGGGAATTACAAAGTCAGCTTCAGTCTCTGAATCTACATTCAAAGGCACAAATGCAATTAATGATGATAAAAATGATCTTTTTTCGGAAATAGACCAGCTGCAAGATCTTCCAGAGACCAGAGACTCATAAAGCACTGAAGAAGAGGAACTTAGTACTGGGCTATCTTCAAAATATGTAATCAAACTAAGGAAACCCCAAGCTTCCATATATTTGAACTTACCTTCCCCAATAGAAGAATATCCATAATTCAAGGTGGAAACAAGGAAATAAAAGGACAAAGTAAAAGAGATGCAAAGTATTATTAAGAAATTGAAGAAAGAAAAATACTTTGTTGAGCAATGGAATGCTAAACAACAAGAAAAGATACAAGATTTGAAAAAGAAGAGGAAGGAGTAGAAGGCCTTGCTAAAGGAGGTAAGAGAATCCAATATAATATTATATTGGCATAATGTTGTGCTAACAACTAAGCTCAAACATAGAGACACCATATCTTTTGCAGTCATCATACCATAAAAATCCAAGGAAAATTTGCTTCAATTTTGATTGCTCAATGTTGTTACCAATATAATAAAGATGAAAATTTTTTGTTCTTAGCATTTCATTCAAATGGAACTTTTTGGTATTTTAAGTGAACCAACTCAGCAAGATAATATTCCTCTTTTTGTGGGATTTGCAAAGCTTTATCAAGCTATATCCTTATCTATATTCGGATTGGTTGTTGAGCCTACTAAATTATAGACATTAGAAGTGCTTGTATGAGCTTTTATGTCCTAGGAAATAGTCAATTGATATGATCCTATTGCAAAAATGTAATCTAAAAAATAGGATCTACAGGAGTAATATGTGTGCTTTAAAAAGACACTGTAAAGACTATATAAGGTTCGATTAGTTGGGCATTCAAGGGCTATTTTTGTAAAGACTCCACTGTAAGACAAGACCATATTTGATATTGGCACTAAATGGAAAAGACATGTTGATGTTTAGATCTTCTTTTCATATTTTTATTTTCTTCTTTTCTTATTTGAATACATTTATTCTGTTGCAAAGCATATGATTTATTGATTGTGAGTGACACAGTGAAAATTTTATGTTTTTGTTCATAATTAAGATTGTTTTCAAGTACATGTTCTTGTTTCTTAATAACATTTTGGAATGTGAAATCCATGTGTGAGTTGACAAATTGAAAGTTCACATATCTTCCTCTCTTTATTTTCCTTACCATATGATCTGTTAAAGTGTTTGTCATTTACTAAGCCAGTGGAATGTCTACTTTCTTTACATTGAGTTATATATTTTATTGAACCCTTAAGCCAACTTTCAACCAATTTCTAAAAACTATTAAAAAAACCCTTTATAAATACCATTGCAGTAACTTGATGATGCCATAGCTTGCCCTCTCACAATCAAGTGCAACTTTAGGGACTAAAATCTTTTGGTGTTTTTGTCGGGGACGAAGGAATGAATATATTTTCCCTAGGAGAACAACAAATATCATATCTAAATCTTGATGGTGGACAAAAATTTGGACATTTACAAGAGACTATGTATTTTTCACTTAGCGACTCCTCTGTAGTAATTCTGGCTCCTAAAAGAGAAGTTAAAGGACTTAAAACTCCTCTAAATTCATCATCATCTACAAAGAAACAAGTGACCAAAAAAAACCCAGACCCTAAGTCTGTTGTAGTAATGTCAGATCCTGAAAAGTTATTGAGAAAATCTAAAAATACTCCTGGACAATCCTCTTTTTCAAAATATATTTTTTCTTCTACAAGTACTCAAGGTCAGTCTTCTAAAACTATAAACATGTTTCCAATTGAAAAAAATATTCATGAGAGTGAAACAAAGCCTATTGTTGAACCTTTAACTGTATCTTTTCCTTCAAATATCTCATAATTGAATTTAGATCAATGGAAATTGTTTGCTGAGATCATTGAAGAAGAACAACCAAATACCTTATCTATAGCTGAAGCTTTGAGAGACTTTCCCAAAGATATTAAAAGTGAACCATATACACTTTCATCATCACCCCAATCCAGTTCTTCTGAAGAGGTTAAACCACATTATTATTCCTTTGAAAATCCTTTGTTTCTAGAACCTTCAACCTACTCTAGTTTAGATAAGAAACCTCTGATTTCTCTAGTTGAAGATCAAAAAATTATAGCAGCCCAATTAAGTTGTTCCACCCAAGGAACTGTTTCTCTTTCTACATCACCATTTCTGCCTATTCCTATAGTTCAAGCACCCATTGTGATAAACATGGTTGTGAATAGGATGGATGCAATTGTTGGATCCATATATACACCATTAAATTTACCACAAGTCCTGTATGCCTTCCCACCTAATGATTATATGAAGTATTTTGCAAGATTCAATGGAGAAGGAGAAGTCACTGTTGAAGAACACTTAAACTCTTTCTATGGTTTTGCAGATAATTTTAATGTGGAGCATACAAAAGTTTGGATGAGACTTTTTGTGCAGAGTTTAGATGGAGAGGAAAGGAAATGGTTTAGAAGCCTACCTCCTAATTTAATTGCTAAAATTGATGCACTTGATGATACCTTTTTAGGACTCTGGGGAGATAAGAAAGACTTCTTGTATTAGATCACTGAGTTTGGTGCTTTGAAAAGAAAACAAGGAGAATCTATATCTGATTTTACCAAAAGATTTAATAAAATGTATAGTAAAATTCCAGATGAAATCAAACCCACAGAAACATCAACCAAAATTACTTTTCCAATGCTTTTGATGCTGAGTTTTGTCTACTGTTGAGAGAAAGAAGGTCTGCTACTCTGAGTATGATGTAGGTTGAAACCATTGAAGTAGAATCTAACATACTAGCAACAAATAAATTGAAGTCTACGGGTGACAGAGACAGGAAAAAATAGAGAGAAGAACTCCCTTCTTCTTCTCATACAACATCTGATTCTAAGATGGAAAAAATGGCCAAAATGTTGAAAACCTTGACATCTAAAATGGCCAAGCTGAAGATGGAAACAAAACATCCTAGCAGACCTACACAAGAAGGTGGATACAAAAATCCCAACCAGTTCAGAAGGCCTAACAATGTTCCTCAATTTTTTCCCAGAGAAAGGAGAAATCAAGAAGATCAGAAAGTTTTGCCTCCTTTCCAAAATAACACAATGGTAGAAGTTGAAGAAATTGATGACACTGAATAAGATTCTATAGTTCATTTAACTGATACTGAATTACCTCCCACTCATTTGACACAACAAGATTATGAGGATGCTCTTATACTAAATCAGTTTAAAGAAGAGGATGCTGAAGAAATTATCCATAAAGAACCTAAAATGAAAAAGTATGATCTTAGGTCCAGATCAAATACATCAAAGGTGGATATACATGTTCAAACCAAAAAGACTAATGATCCAGTTAAATCAGGGGTGAGTAAAGAAATTTCAGGGATTAAAACTGATCAACAACAAAAGAAACCTGTCAAGGTTAGCACTATAGAGGTGAAGGAAACTGAGAAGCCTGCTTCTTCTTTCAGTTTGGAAAACAAAATTAATAAAATCAAAATCCCCATACCTCTGGTAGAATTGATGAAAACCGATCCTTTTAGAAAATATGTTCTCAAAGCATTGCAACCTCCTACCCATGTTACTTTTTCAGATACTATAAATATTGAACTTGATGAAAACCATGCCATAACCATTGGACCTCATATTGAAGATAGGTTTGATGCTTATCCTCCTTTGTACATATCTCTGAACATTCATGACAAAATATTGCATAACTGTTTAATGGATTTAGGAGCTTCATACAATTTCATACCAAAAGTGGTAATGGATAAATTAGGTTTAGAAATTAATAAGCCTTATCTAGACCTATATTCATTTGAGTCTAGGAAAGTTAAATGTCTGGGAGTCATTAAAGACATGGTTTTTACTTTATCTTAGTTACCTATGAAAAGTGTGGTGTTGGATGTAATTGTGGCTGGCATACCTCCTAAATTTGGGATGCTTCTGTCAAGATCATGGGCTAAGAAAGTAGGAGGCACACTACAAATGGATCTCAGTTGTGCTACCATACTTGTGTTTGGTGGAGAACATCGAAGACTGTACAGGGAAGTGAGGCTGGCTTACCTCGTAAGTGATCATGAAAATCCTAGTAATCATCCCATATATGTTGTAGGAGATGAACTTGGTTCTTCTATTTTTCACATTGGTGACCAGATAACTGAAACAATAGTTAGGAAAATCATACCTACAGTTGAAGAATATGCAAAAAACCGAATCTGGAAAATGTTCTTTGATGGGGCTTGTTCCAATGAAGGCTCTAGGGCTGTGATTGGTTTTATTTACCCTACCAAAGAAGTTATTCCTCTGTCATACAAATTGGAATTTGATACAACCAACAATATCAATGAATATGAAGCTCTTATGCTAGGATTGAAAGATGCTAAAAATATGGGCATAGATAAAATTTCTATTTTTGGAGATTGAGAGCTTATCATCCATGAGATAAAAAACATTTATCAGACCAAATATCAAAGGTTAAAGCAGTATAGAAATGAAGTGTGGGACTTTGTTGATAATTTCTTTTTGTCCTTCATTATTACTTTTGTACACAGATATTTGAATCGGTAGGTAGATTCTTTAGCACTTGTAGCCAGTAATTTCAGAACTCCAATCTTTCCCAATTTAAGATTTGAGATTGAGGTGAGACACATACCCTCTATACCAGATAACATAAAAAAATTGGCAGGTTTTTAAAGATGATCAGGAAATTCAAAGGTTTTTGGAGACCATTGATGATTTTTCTAATATCTCAATAGATCAGGATAATGAAAATGATGATGTGGAGGTTCATGCTACAAATATCCTTCAAGACAATATTGTTGGTCATAAAATTATTAAGTTGAAAACAAATCATTTGCTAAAGGGCCTGGTTCCACTTGAGAGATTATTTGACCATAATGATGTTTCAAGAAAGTTTGTTATTCAAACAGAGGGGGCTGAAGTGGTAGATTGTGATATCAGTCTAGATTCAAATCCCAAGATGGTGAAATTATCCAGAAAATTTTCAGAAAAACATAGGGATAGGTATGTAAATTTGATGTAACAATTTTCAGATGTTTTTGCTTGGTCTTATGAAGACCTTAAGGTCTTTGATACAGAGATTATGCAGCACAAGATTCCTTTAAAGCCTGGATCCAAACCTTTTAAGAAGAAATCTAGACAATTCAATCCATTGTTGTTACCTATAATTGAAAAAGAACTGAAAAGGTTGTTGGATGCTAAAATGATAGTACCATTAAGATACTCAGAATGGGTAGCTAATTTAGTACCTGTCAGGAAAAAGAATGGAGAGATAAGGATTTGTGTAGACTTCATAAATTTGAGCAGATGTTCTCTAAAGGAAAATTATCCATTACCTAAAATGGATCATATTCTACAAAGAGTAGTAGGGTAAAAGATGATTTCTATGCTTGATGACTATTTAGGATATAACCAGATATTAGTGACGGAAGAAGATAAGAACAAGACAACTTTTACCACTCCTTGCGACACTTTCTTGTATGAAAAGATGTATTTTGGATTAATGAATGCAGGAGCAACATTTCAGAGAGCTATGGATATTTCATTTGTTGGTGAGAAACACATATTTATGATTATTTATCTTGATGATATTACTGTGTTCTCAACCTCTGATGATGAACACTTGCAGCATTTGAAGCAGATATTTGAAAAATGCAGGAGGTATGGTATATCATTAAACCCTAAAACCCTAAAAAGTCTCATTTCTTAGTCCATTTCATCAAGCTATGATGATACCAACCCTTATTTTGAGTTGCAATATTCAGTTGGTGCAATAATGACCTGTCCATATGCCTTATTTGAATATATAAGTCATAAACGAACATAATGCTTCTCCTTTTAATGGCAACACACATGTTTCTAATAGCATCAAAGTGTAAGGGTTTGTATTTTGATTCCTTGTTCCTCTAATAAGTATCGTTTCTAACCTCTCTCAACTTTCTTCCAAGATTCTTTGGAGAGGCCCAATCCCCAAATTGGACAACCGTATAAAACTATTAATTTGTATCAATGTTATGAAGAGTAAATTTCTTAATGTGCAATGCAATCATTGAATTTGGGCCTTCATTTATTTTTCATAGAGTATAGGGCATTCATGCTTCATTTTACACATTTCTCCACACAAGAGATCCAATTATCACTAGAATTAAATTCAAGGTCCATGTATGTGTCGAAAAGAACCACCTCCTATTTGGTGCCATTAAATATGATGGTTTTGTTTACATTAAATTTCATTTCAAAATAACTAGATAAAATTTTATGGAATAAGATGTCATTAGAAACTATCTTTATGCTTTGCCAATAACATAATATCATCTCGATAAACAAACAATAATTAAACCTATGTCAAAATGAATATATCTTAGAGCACTTGAACAAATGTTATATTAAGTTCCTTTCAACACTCTTGGTGTCGATTGACCTTTGCCTTCCCTTTCATGACCCCTACAAGTTAGTAAAGGAGAATCAAGTTCTTAAGTGTCATGTAGAACACATCCTCCATTGCTTCACCTCTTGTACTTCTCTCAATCAACTCTTAGTGAATAATTTAGCTTTTAGCAACACCAACTATTTTCTTTTAGGAAAGTTTGAGCAAAAACATACTTCTATCTTTCTCATCACTTGGAAGTTGGAGATTTTTTACTCTTCCACATTTTTTTTTGGCTCAATGATGTAATGTTTCTCTCACTAGCAACTTCATGAATTATTTTGGTGGTTTTAAAGTGTTTTAGCTAATTTTTCCTATTATTTTTAAAAACTAATTCATTACACTCTAATAATTTTGTACCCTTACTTATTTGTAAACTTTGATGGCTCATCAATTCCTTAAAGAAGCAATGAAAACCATCTCTATCTTTAAATTAATATTTTTTGTGAAATAAACATAAAAGTATTAAATCTTATTTTTGAAAAAACCCAAAGTGGGAAACTTAATAATGTATAGAAACTTGAATTGGAATCCTTATGATGTGTTATTGTTTTTTTTAACCATGGGTAACAAGCCAAGAGTATATCCAATAATTGGCAAACCAACTATACCAAAAACTTATAACTTATCAAGGACCTAGGGTTTTCGATTGGCAAACCAACTATACCAAAAACTTATAACTTATCAAGAACTTAGGGTTTCCTAAGCCCGCCAAGGTGGACCTCTATCTTATTGTTTAGGCTATATTGTGGTATAAACACTTCGATGAATAGCTAAAAAAAAAATAAGTATTTTTTTATTATAAAATAATTATGATGATTAAGGTCGGTTATTATAATGGGTTAATATTGAGTAGATTTCTTATTTATAACTGATTGTGTCATTATGTGTTTTCCCATCTGAAATTTGAATTCAAGAGGTTTATCGGGTTTTAATAGCAAACCAAATCCGTGTCTCTTTTACACGGTTTTTTCTTGATTCGTCACTTTGAATTGATTACAAAAATAAACTTGCGGCTATTACCAATCCTCCAAACAATCTCCTTGGTGAGAGTACCTTACAAATTACAGGATAGGATGGCTCGTCCCCAGCTCTACGAGAACAGAAAGACCAGCGAGCAGTTGATATGCTTGCTTCAGCAAGTTACTGGTGACATCTATGGCATAACTGTATATGATCCTGTGAGGGGCACTTGGGAAAGACTATCTCCCTTTCCCTACTCCTCTGGAATTCCATATTCTTGTAAGTTGGTTTCCGTGAATCGAAAGCTTCTTCTCATAGGCGGATGGTACAGGACCAACGGTACCTTAATTGCAGTGAAGAGCGTGTTTATTTACGACTTTCAGTCTGCCAAATGGCGCCGTGGAGCCGACATGCCCGCGCTTAGAATATTCTTCGCCTGCTCTGCGTGTTCTTCCACCGGACTTGTTTACGTTGCTGGTGGGCACGAAGGCGACCGCGACTATAGCCAGGATTTGGCGTCCGCGGAAGTTTACAACGTGGAAGAAGACAAGTGGGTAATTCTGCCTCCCATGACTGAAAAACGCCTCTCATGTGAAGGTGTTTTCATAGATGGAAAATTCATGGTAATAAGCGGACTGAGGACGTGGCTGTGGAMTGCATACAAAGGAAGCGCCGAAGTTTTCGATCCCAAATTGGGCAGCTGGAGCATGCTGGAAGATATGTGGAGTCCACAGGAAAGTCTCAAGGCGTCTGCATTTACTGCTTTTTCTGGGCAGTTATATGTGTTTCGTGGACAAAATGTGATGAAGTACGATGCTCAGAAAAACGTTTGGTCGCCTGTCTCTACTGTTCCGCATTGTTTTTCCTCTTTTCTGTGTGCTGCACAGTGGGGCGACCGGATTTTTGTAAATGGGATTGCTCGAGCTGACGGACGCCCGATCTCTTATCTGTTTCAGCCGTCAAGTGGGCAGTCCATTGCAGTGGACGGTGGGGAAGACTTTGGAGGAAAAGTTTTATCTGCTGCAACCATGGATATCTGAATATTTTCTCTATGTTCAAATTGTTTTTAAGTTCTGCTTTGTAAATATGTAACCAATCTCTATGTTCAAATTGTTTTTAAATTCTGCTCTGTAAATACGTAACGAAACGGCTGCGCATTGAATTTTGCGGCAATGTTGAATACCAGGCTGTTTAGGGTTTTTATTAAGTTGTAAGCGAAATGACATTTTTTTTTACCTTATACTTTTTCGATAAGGTAAACAAGTGTTGTTGTATTTTGTTTTTACTTTTTTTTCATAAAGTTTGGTGGTGGTATCTCATGGGTAATTATAATTTTTGATAATTTTTTTATTAAAATTGAAAAAAATTGAACCGAGTCCAGTGATCGATTTGACTGAGTCCATGTCTTCTCCTAGAGAGGAATATCAATCTTATATATGTAGTAAGTAGCTAGGCACTAATCTCCGCTCATGCCCAGCTTTATTTGCTCACCTTTCTTTTATCAATAACAGTTCTTAACATTATATAGAATAGGATTCCCCTATTTCCATTTACTTTCAACCCCTCCACTCTCCTACCACCCAGCCCTTGGCCCCTTTAGTAAGTAGACAAGAGTACCCTACTGAAAATAACAGATATATATATAGTATGCCTCTCCTACTTATAACATAGTACCTGGGGACCAGGCGACCAATCCCTTATTTTCGGAGTTGTGGAGCTGACTTATCGATCTATCAAGTACGAGCAGCATGTGATAAAGTACTTATCTGGAGCATGCAACGTATATAATGAATGCTTCTCTGAACCGTAATTGATTGCTGATCCCACGGTCCGGACCTTCCCATCCCAGTGGCATAACTAAATAGAAACTTGTCGTTACCCCCATCCACGGTGGCACATTAGCCTAGTTGAGTAGTTGCCTGGGTAGTAGATAGCAACCTTGCTTGTTTTTTAGGTAGATGATAGATTTTCTTTATTAATACATCCTCTTTGTTTTGAGAAAAAATTATAATGCTCCTTGTTTCACATTCTTGGTTTTGAAGAAAATTCATGGCACGTAGCATAATGCCACAATTTAGATAGTTTCATAAAGGAATATTGTAGCTCTGGTACTGTTTGGTAAATCTACCATGGGCTTTACATTTGAAGATAAAGAAGTCAATTTTTTGCTAAAGCTCTACTCATGAATCATTCCATATGCCACAATCAAACCCTTCTAAGGTTTTTCTTTGTTTAATATTATTATGAATGGGGAATATTCATTCTAGTGTTTGTTTGAGGTATTTTGTGTTTATACATAAGTCCATGGGCCAAGGACAATATTATTGATGACGTTGTATTCTGCGACATGTTCTTAATACCTTTTCATCTCTATATTACCATGCACATGTAAATATTTCCCATGGCCCTTGAATCCAACTCATAGACTAAGGTGAACTTAAGTATGAGGCAGTGCAAGGAACTAGTTAAAGGCGCTCCTCTTTGACGATCATGCTAGTGGGATCAAAGATTTATTTAGTGGTATTCATGATACATAATCGAGCATCAACATTCATCTAGCATAACCCTTTAATGACATGGAAACCACTGAATTGGTGTACCTATTGGGGATTTCAATGTTGTCATTTTAAGTTGCATTATACATCACTACAAAGAGAACACCTTGTAGTGGAGGTTTTTATAGAACTTTCATGAAAAATTTATCCTTTCTCTATTTATAGTGGAGCTTGTTAGTGGAGGCGAGCAAGTGGAGGTTTTTGCAAAGGTTTTTTAATGGTATGTCTATAAGGTACATACGTCCCAGTGTGCACCAATAAATAATGCACTAGTGCTTAAATATCCAGGAGCACCATTACTCATTATAACAAAAACATACACGCATCGAACACAGTACCCAAGTGTCATTGAACATTACGACCCACTGCATATCCTTGCCGTCTGGCGCATCGAGGTAGGGTAAAATAAATTTATAGTGGGGTAGGGTACAAGTTCAAATATATAGTGGGGTAGGGTACGTATACTTTTGTAGACTTTAGCAATCAAATAAATCATGGAGGGAGTCCCTTATCCCACAAACAAGGGGGTCTCATACACCAATTTGACCCTAAATGAATGTACACAATAACATAACCATACACATAGATTATTATTATTATTATTATTATTATCTACTACTCTAAATGGATGTACACAATTTTTTTTATCTAAACTATTTTATAATACTTTTAAATTGTTGATATTTCTTTGTAAATGTTGCAAAAACGTTTGAAAAAATTGTGTGAAATTGAGAATTGAATGACACAAGTAAGAAGTGTTTATATAGGGATAATCTCTAGTGTTTGAATTATATTGTTGTATTTTTTTTTATGTGTCATTACATTTTATTGTTAGAAGGGTAGATATGAATAATATGATAATATAAAGAAAAGTAAGGTATTTTTAGATAATTTTTAGTATAAATTTTTAATTTGATTTTGGGGTGAGTGTACGAAGTTGGTGGCTAAAAAAGTGGCAAGGGGGTTAGTAGGAAGGCACAATCGTAGGAACGCATGGACGTTCTCAGGAATGCACACGTGTTCCTAACCCTATAGGTTTGGAAGTGCCCAAACCTCCACTCAGCTTGTCACATAGGTTTAGTGGCAAGAACATGCACACGACACAAGCACGATTTGTGTTCATTTGCACAAATTGCACTCATGTTTTCACTCTCATTGAACAAATAGAGAGGATCTAGAGAGGAGCAACAAGGTGAGGATCTTTCCACCGTGTCCCAGTCTAGCCAGGTATGTTTGATTTATTTTATTTTTCTCTCAATTTAGTAGTTTCCAATTTAGTCTTTTTATCCCAAGAATCTAAATGAAAGAAATTTGTAGTTTTCTATTATAATTAAAAAATCAACCTAATTTACATGCGATGGCTTAATAAATTGTAGCATATAAAACAAAATGGAACCATGAGACAATGTAAACCGCTCAGAAGAAAACCAAGGAGAGAAAAACCACAACCCACCACAACCACCCAATGAAAATAGTCAAATTGATGAGGGGTTGGTCATATTAAGAACCCTTGAGGAACAATTAAGGGACACTACAGAGCCTAGCAAAGTCTCCCTAGTCACTTCTTTAGACATCATTGTGAAGTCCATTGCAAGTGCCCAAGGGAAATTGATCTATATTTTTTATTATAGGGAAATAATGTATGAGTACTATAGCATTGGTTTGGATAGAAACCAAGTCATAGACTTAGTCATTTCAAAACAACAAATATTGACTATTTTTAGGGATCCTAGAAATGAACAAGAACTACCATTGACCAGGAAACACATTTCCATTGATTGGTGCATCCATCCCCATATGAATCAAAATTGGATGGATAGGTGGTATATGGTATTTGTTAAACCTCCCTGCAATTACAAGGAGGTGCCCTTATATTTTCTGAGAAAATTATGGGATGAGTTTATTTTGGGTAAGTATGTCAACTACTTTGACATGGGTGACTTCCAGGGGGTGGGTCAAGGGTCCACACAGGACCGAGAGCATGCCAGGTGTTGATGAAAAGATATGAAATGATCTTACTCAAGCATTTTCAGATCCTTCTTAGCTAAAGAAAAATAGACGGGAATATCACCCTATGTTTATAGACATCAAAATTGGTATCCTAATTCACAAGTATTGATTACAAGTGCTTAGGCTAGTTTTTATAAATAAAATCTTCTTTTCTGAACATAACAGATACTTAAATAAATATAGAGACAGAAGTAAAGAAACCAAGTCAATTAATCAAGACAGATGAGACATAAATAAATCGTTTATTTCATTCCAATTCATCAAAATAATTGTTCTCTTTATAAAATTCCCTGAGGAAGTTTTGGACCAAAGTCAAACTTATATGTCCCCGATGAAACATACAAAAGGACTTCTCACATAAAGTAAAAAACTGAACTTTAAAAGTTGGATCAACTTGCCACAGATTGTTGCCCACTCGAATCTGCACAATAGTCTTTGTCAGTCATGAAATCTAATTCACAAACATACAAGTCTACACAGACTATCAAAGATAGATCAACACCTCTGAAAAACAAGTGTCTGAATGATGTAATTCAACCCTGAATCTTGTTGTCTACAATAGGACCTTGCTATCATAAAAAAGAATTAGACTTCTAATGAATTAAGGAAAGAATGAAAACTGAATTATCTCAACAAAACTCAAAGAGAAAACCTTAGTATGTTTCTCCTTCTATTCTCCTTTGTTCCTCCTTTTCCTTTTGCCTTTAAGCAATTTAGAATTGGTTGAAGTAGTTGAACTACTTCTTTAGTTAAGTTAACTAAAAATCAACCAACTTTTTAGTTAAGGGGAAAAAGTAATAAAATCATAATAGGGGTTTTAAATAAATAATAACTAGTAGGTGAGACCTCTTGTGACTCCCTTTAGTTCTTTAACAATCATAACACAACTAGTTAATCAAACAAAACATCCCTCCTTGTGACTCCCATCATCACTTCATATTTGATAATTTATATCAATGATAATTGAAATTATTTCCAAAAATATATTACCCATATATCCATATTAGAGGTCAACTGTTCTCAACAATTAATAAATAAATAACTTAAAATCCATATTTTCCACTCTGGGAGGCAATCTTTCCCTTATTGTTGTTGTCACCTTTTGACCTCTCTGAATTTGCCTTAGGCTATGTGGAGCCTTTAGGCCTAAGCTCATTGATCACATGAGAGAAATCATCTCTCAAATGCATGCAGGAAGACACAGATTTATCAGAGTCATTTGAGAGTGAGGAAGGGGCAACAATGGATTTTCCTTTGTCAGTAGCATGGTGGGCCTCGGTTTTCAACCTTTTTCTTGCATATGAAGACTGAACTCGTGAGTGGACAAGGGCAGCTTGGACAATTTTATTAATAGGTGGGGGAGTAGGTAAAGACAAGTTAGGCCAACCACGATGTTGGGAGACTACCGGGTGGACAATCTCTTGCCATTCATCGTTTTTAGAGACGTCGGGTTGCAGTGAGACATGAGGAAGAACTGGGATACTAGGGACCTATGGGGCTTGGAAAGGAGGCCTTTCAGGCCTGGGTTGGACCACTCCTTGCCCAATCCAGTTAAAAAATCCAGCTTGAAACAACTTTCCTAACTCTTGGGAGTCTCCATCAAAGTGTATAGAGAATCTTGGCCTTCTAGGGCCCCTGTTCCAATTTCCAATACCTTGGTTACCCCGACCATGGCTACCTCTACTGAAAAAGCTCATTCATGTATGTATAATTGATTAGCAAATAGTTTATTTAACAACCATACACGACAACTCTTTTAAATATGAAATAAAATTTGGTTCAACAACATATTAGACTCATGCAATCCAATCCATACAAATCGTTTAACAATTGTCAATGAGAAAGGGGTGAACAAGGGTTTTGGGATATGCGGGGGGTTTTATTGAGCGAAAAATGTTAAAATGAAGGGGAAAAGATCATGCTTACTGCTCACAAACATCAAAAAATCAATTGTATCGTAAACCAAAAGAATATATCACTGTAATTAATCCTTGCGATCCTTTGACTGTCATAATACAAAAATTATCTTAACTATAATTAAATTTTAGGAATAGGGAGTGGATAGTGAATATGGGAAGGTGAGGGGAATTGTAATGAGCGAAAAGTGAAATAATGGTAGGGGAAAAGAGTGAATATTGTCCGAAAAAACAATTAAGTAATCCATAAAAACAATTATGTATTCAATAGAACTATTCAACCACCAATTAAACAATTACTGTGTGTTAAAATTCGTTCATTGTCCCACATTCAAATTCCTTAAAAACTTTCAATTATCACAGAGTATAATTATACTCAGAATCGTCATGACTTTCACCCATATTGTTTACAAGTATTTTGTTTCTTTTCATTTCCTTCACTTTTATATTTAAAACAACATCCAAAGAATGCACAGTCATATTGCTTCAACTCAGTTCAACATAAAAAACATCAACCACTGCCCATAATTTAATTTCTCAAATCAAACATAGACACATGTCTTTCTAGAGTTGGACAGACTCTTTTTAAACATGCTCGATCCCATTCCTTTGACAATTTTAACAATTAAATTTGCAATGAAACCATACTACCAAAACCCCGTGTTCATCTCTGATGGTGCAATAAAACCAAACAAAGCATGATGTCTATAAATCATACATAATAGACAACTAGGTCACAATTATTAATACATCAATTTGCAATAATCCCAATTGGGCAAATTAAACACACAACAACAACAACCACCACTTGAATTTGTACTACGTTGTAGGAAACACACAGACCAATGCATAATGAAAAGAGGCATCTCTGTGATTGTACATTTATGCTCACTCTCAATCAACCAATTAAATGATGTTGAGTTATCGATTCAACTGTCATAATAAAAGAATGCAATGGCTATATACCAATTATCATTTCCAATTAAAACTCTCCAATCAACCCAATCAAACAGAGACGAACCAATAATCAAAGCCACTGTCAATGCTACTCAACCAAATCCTGACAGTAAACAAGATACCCGACAGGGTGTGACTGGTTTAGTTTATCAAAATTGGTCTATGTAACTAATGAATAAAATAATCAAGGGTTCCCTCGATCACCAACACAGGGAGACTGGAGGTCAACCATATCGACAGTAGGTGAGAACCTTCGAGACAATCATGGTGGAACCACAAACCTTATAACCCTCAAATTGTAATATAGGGTGATAGTTTGACACCAGGTAGGGTAGACCATGATGCAGAGGAGAAGAGGTTTCTTATCAGACAGTAACCAACACCAAGAACATGCAGATGCATAACCCTCATGTTTTTCCCCAATAGCCGAATAATGCTGATAGAAATGCATAGCCCAAGTACTACCAACAACCCTAAAGCAAGATTCCTGGCATAATAGCCACCCATAACCAATTGTGTGTATACTAATAACATAAAATGAGCCCACGACCAGGTGGAAAACGATATGCAGTGACCAAAAGGTGGTTCAAATCATACACAACAACCCCATAGCACCAAATATAACCAGGTGTGGTTACCATAACTGTGAGGAGATGACCCACAAGGATAACATAGTGAAACCCTCCAACAAAAACCCATAAAGACCACAAAGAGCCACCACGGTTTCCACCACACAGAACAACCAATGAAATCGTGACTTCAACCATCAATTTTTCCATTTGCATCGAATAACACACACAATCATTCTGGAGAAAACATCATTCATTTACAGATTTGCCAACCTCAAGAAAACATAGATCAACACATTACCAAACCAACGTTCATTTCATACAAAGAGCGAATTCATGGATGGGAGAAAAAAACCATACCTATAACCAAATGGCCTTAAAAATGCGAGCTTGGTCGAGTAGTTCCTTCCATGCCTGAATCTTGGAGCTTAACCACAACAAACACCAAATGAACAATAACCATGTTAGGGCGACTACCAGTGGGAGAGTTATGGAGTGACGTGCATTTAATGCACGTCACTTCCATCCTCTATCTCATTCAATTACGTAGTACATGACAGCAAGCCAACCATTAATCCATACCATTCATATATGCATCGAAATTTGCACGCATTGCTTGCCAATTGCACCACACAATCCATATTAACCATTGCCAAAACCATACTATAACATATATCACATGCGCCCCATATAACTCAATAAAATCGTATAGCCACTAACATTGCTAGTTAGGACTAACATCAACTTCTTTAAATTTGAATTTCACTTAGTATAGCATAGCATAGCATAATTTCCTTTTCCTGGATTTATTCCAAGTTTCTTTCCATTGCTCTTATTTCTTGTTGTTACTAACATGTGTTTTGTGCAGATGTAACAGATAATAAATCACGACGACACTATCAAATATAACAACAATAAATATATGCCACTTCATACATAGAATTTAGAACTTAGAATAACGAAATCATCACACAAAGTGCATTATCCATCTGCCATCTATCGTAAATAAAACCAATATTTCATCATCAATCATGTAGAAGCCTATAAGCATCACTGAAAAATCAACATAAAATGTGTAAAAAGACTATCTTTGAATCTCCAATCTACAAGGGGGTCCCACCTACTAGTATTATATATCATCGGCAGATTTTAAATAATAGGCTTAACAATACTTTGCGGGCGAAATCCTCATTGCGATTTTAATCGTCAACAAACTGGCGACTCCATAGGGAAATATGTTTCCAATAGATTAAGAACTCATAACACATGGTTTCACAGACCAAGAATAGAAGATCAAGAAGATATAAACAGAACGATTATGCAACCGGGGGAAGTGAGCGGATTTAATAGAAAAATGACCGGGAATTCAGGAATAACTCATGAAAAATGTTAAGTATGAGGGGGTTTATCCCTGTACGCATAATCATTCAACCAGAACTTTCTCTTTACTTCAAGGAGAAAAATTTATGGACTTGCTCTTTTAAATTCTTGAATGGGTGAAGAAATGGAAAGCATAAGCAGGAGATAACCAACTTCTTTATAAGACAATAGTGAAAGAAGATAACAAATTCAATTATGATTTTAGGGGGAACATCCTAACATCCATGGAAGCTTGATTGTTATTGACTAACAATACATTGCAGGAGTTTCACTCTGGAAAAACTGATCCAACATCTTATTCTTGACCAAAAATCAACTAAAAGATGAAAATCCATAAAAATCATGACAGACATAGGACTACAAAATTTAAAACAACAGAAATCAAATGACAAAATTTGCAAAAGAAGCATGAAATATATTTAAAAGGAAAGCAGAAATCAAACCACTGTAAAAGTAGAAATGAAAAACAGTGGAAAAATGAAAGAAAAACTAGACTACTAATATACAAAAAATCCAAACAACGTTAAAAATTTTCAAGTTGGTTCCACATAGTGTTTTAAGTGAGAACCGTTAGCGCTGTAGAAAAAAAATTGCTCCTGTAAATCCTTTAGAATGTAAGAATTAGTACCCAGGACAAAAGCGATCTTGAAAGGACCCAACTATAAATTTTGGAACTTAGAGACAATTGATAGCCCTTTAAAGTACACGATTAGATCATCAAGGTAAACATGAATAATCTTACCGATCAAATCGTCAAGAGTTATTTGCATATGTCTTTTAAAAGTGGTACTTGCATTGGATAAGCCAGAAGGCATACGTTCATAAGTCAAAGTACCCCAATGAGTAATAAGGGTGGTTTTGAATTTATCTGCCCCTGTTACCTTGATTTGATTGTAACCGAAAGAAGCGCCAAGTAAGGGCATCATCTGTGACCTTGCAACTTGCTTAACTGCGCGAAAATCAACGCAAAATCAGATTTGACCGGTTGTTTTCCAAACAAGAAACAAATTGGAAACCCATTAAAAATATTTGACCGGAAAGATAATTCCATATTTCAATATTTTTTCCAACTCCTTTCGAATATTTGCTTCCAGTGCAGGGTTGATAGGTCTTTGTTTTTGCCTAACTGGTTTTATGCCTTGATGGGAATGACATGTTGTATAAGAGCAAGATCAAAACCATGAATATCCTCATAAGGCCAAGCAAAAACATCTTGAAATTCACCAAGTAGCTTGGCAAACTTCATTTTCTCTTCATCAGAACATTGGGCACCTATTTTAACATTCTTTGGAGATTCGGGTGTCCCAATGTTCAAGGAGATGGTTTCACCCACCTTCCTTTTCAACTCCTCTTCCTTCTATTTCTCTTTATTGCCTACATCACTGGATGAAAATGATTTCTCTAAAGGATTCAAGCCCTTAGGAATCTGTTATCTTCTATGGATATAATTTCCTTTGGCTTATAAGGTTCATTTTGAATGAAAGCATAGATGCTCTCATCGCTAGGGAAGACCTGCCAAGTTTCTATATTGTCAAGTTGTCGATTAGGAGAGGCTGGAAAAACAACTAACCGATCAACCATTGAGTTCAATTCCCTCTTAACATGAGTGATGTCAAAAGATAATAGGTTCAATATAAGTGCCCAAACAGTTTGGGTGTATTGTTTCATCAACTTGTTGCTAGGAGAGTAAATCTTACGTACAAGGTTCACAACAAGCTTGAAATCTCCAAAAACTGAGAGGTGACCACAACCAAGATTATAGGCGTTTTCAATGCCTAATAATAAAGCTTCGAATTCAGTGACATTGTTTGTGCAAGCAAACTCCAACCTATAAGAAAAATTATGATTTTTCCCCACAAGAGAGTACAAGATTATGCCAGCTTTGTTACCTTCACTAGAGCATGAACCATCAAAGTTCATGTGCCACATACCATCATCTAAATCGATTTGTTCCAAGGTAATGCTATCCTCCTCAAAAAATATGGAATACACCCTTAGGTCCTCTTTTATATAGTTCACATTTGGTTGTGGGACACTTTCTATGTAAGGTGAAATCCTTCCCTCTCTAAGGACTATAATTTTTTTACCATTCTGAGGAACGGATAAGTGTGTCCTGTTGAGTGAAAGGTATCCACCTGTCAAATCTTGCTAATCTATTCCTAAGATCATGGAGTAATTTCTTACTGTCATATCAATTACCTGAATACGAAGGGTTGTCCTTATTTTAGGGTGTGCGCACAAAACTAAAGTCACGTCTTTAATGTCACCTATGGTCGTTTGTTGTAGACTACTATAAGGAGCATGCTTCTGGCATTTTCATTAGTACAAGACAAGCCTGGATCTTCCATAATAATCTTCGACATCACACTTGGGCCCGAACTGCCATCAATGAGGTAACAATGGGCGGTCTTATCCATAATCTTTATAGAAATATAAAAAGGTGGATTTTTTTATAGGGTATCCAAAGTTATGTACACCTACTTTATTTACAGACAAATCCTCTTCATTTACCTCTTTAGAGAGGTTGTCTACAATGGAATATTTTCCTTCCATAAATTGTTTTAGATGCCTTTGTTGTTCAGGGATGACAACCATGTCCAGAATATTGATGTTGGCCAACTGATTTAGAATATTGTATTTGGAAGAGGGGAGAGGGGAGGTAATTCCTTGGCTATCAGGAACCTTAGGAACCTGAATAGTATTAGTTGGTGAGGATGAGCTCGAGATAGAATAGTTGTAGGGAGGATCATATTTGCCTTTGGGATCATAGGATTTGTTCCTAGTATTGATGACCATGACATCTTCTAGCTCTGCAAAATCTAGGACAAAAATTGTAGTTTCTGGTCTTTTACCAAAGATCTTATCTACGACTCTCTTCCTTACCTCACACGTGGCTTCCTTGTGGTGTTCCTCGCAAAAGTTACACCAACTTCGAGCCATGATAGCTTTAGGTTGAAAATTATTTTCAATTGGATTTCTAAAGGGGGGTACAAAAGAGGATGAAGCTCCAGGGATGAGAGGGGAAACATTTCCTTTTCACTTGTACACTATCATATGATTATTCATATCTTGTACAAGTTGTAAGAGGGTGGACATGTCTATTTGTTTAACCGATTCTCCCTAAGGAAGACCTGTTCTTTCAAGCTATTCTTCATACTCTAAACAAGTATGCAGAGTGGAACCAAGGCTATCAATGGATTTTTCCTCAAGCCTATGATGATAGGGGGAATATAATGCATTGTAGTAATGCATGGAAGCGACTTGGTTATGTGGTAGAATGAGTTCAAGGATTTGATTGTATAACTTAGTGAAACACAAGTTAAAGGAATTGATGGTCTCACCATCCTTATATGTGATGTTATTATACTCCCATAACTGCTCAGTTGGGCTTTTAGGTTTCCCATAGGTGGATTTGAACCAATAGACTAACTCATCCCAAGTAGACAAGATCTTAGGAGGAAGGTCAAAGAAATCATCTGCAGACTTTCCTTCCAAGGAATTGACAAATAAGCACATACACATATTATTGTCATTGGTTCCTATGTTATGACAAGCATTAGAAAATGCCACTAGGTGTTCATTTGTAGTGAAAGTGTTATTTCTTGAAAACCTAGGAAGATGCTCTTTGAATTTAGGAAGTGGACGAGTAGCATGTGCTAGGTTAAGAGGAGATGAAACATGCCACAGTGTGGTTGTGGCATCTTCTTCAAATTTGAAAAGCCCATACTTTTTGATGAATTTGGTAGGATTGGTGGTGGATTGGATAGGGATATGGTGGCTATATAAGATACCAATCACTGACGAAGTTGAATACTGAGAGGAGGAAGCACTTCTAGTGCCACCAGAGCCACCACTAGATGCCATCTTGTGGATGATAGGTAATGGAGAGAAACACGAACTGGATGAATCAGACAAAGTTCTCCTTAGAGAAATTTGTTGGGTAGATAACATAATGTTTCTTCTTCCTATTTCGACAATAGGATTAATTTCAGGTGATAAGCCTCTTCTTCTCCTAGAAACACGAGGGTCTAAGGACATGAAAGAAGGCCAAGGCTGAAGGAACAAGAATGTTATTGCTGATTTCTAAGTTATCTATGTCTATCTTCCTAATGTTATTGGGAACTAATGTGTCGTTCAATTGCTTCCCATCAATGATTAAGCTTAGCTCGAGTATTAGCAATGTCTAAAATGGTGTTAAACAGATTCAAAGCAATGTTGGTATGATCTTGAAGACCGAGCTCAATATTGGGCTGCCTTGCAACAGGTACAATCATTAAGAAATAAAACAGTCAAAGAATCAATATCAGAAAAATAGATGTATTCGGTGATAATCAAGCATAAAAAAACCAACTAGAGAGATATTGAAGATATCTCCAGTATGGTCGCCAAACAAATGTTGAGGAAAATATATGAAATGATCTTACTCAAGCATTTTCAGATCCTGCTTGGCTAAAAAAAAATAGACGGGAATATCACCTAATGTTTATAGCCATCAAAATTGGTATCCTAATTCACAAGTATTGATTACAAGTGCTTAGGATGTTTTTTATAAATAAAAGCTTGCTGAAAAATTCATTATTTATGAAATTTTCTGAACATAACAGATACTGAAATAAATATAGAGACATAAGTAAAGACACCAAGTCAATTAATCAATACAAATGAGACATAAAGAAATCGTTTATTTCATTCCAATTCATCAAAAAATCGTTCTCTTTACAAAATTCCTTGAGGAAGTTTTGGACCAAAGTCAAACTTAGATGTCCTCAATGACACATACAAAAGGACTTCTAACAGAAAGTAAAAAAATGAACTTTAAAAGATGGATCAACTTGGCACAGATTGCTGCCCACTCAACTTTGCACAATAGCCTTTGTCAGTCATGAAATCTAATTCACAAACATACAAGTCTAGATAGACTCTCAAAGATAGATCAACACCTCTGAAAAACAAGTGTCTGAATGATGTAATTCAGCCCTAAATCTTGCTGACTACAATAGGACCCAGCTATCATAAAAAAGAATTAGGCTTCTAATGAATTAAGGAATGAATGAAAATTGAATTATCTCAACAAAACTTAGAGAGCAAACCTTAGAATGCTTCTCCTTCTATTCTCCTTTGTTCCTCCTTTTCCTTTTTCCTTGAAGCAATTTAGAATTGGTTGAAGTAGTTGAACTACTTCTTTAGTTAAGTTAACTAAAACTCAACTAACTTTTTAGTTAAGGGGAAAAAGTAATAAAATCATAATAAAAGTTTTAAATAAATAATAACTAGTAGGTGAGACCCCTTGTGACTCCCTTTAGTTCTTTAATAATCATAACACAAATAGTTAATCAAACAAAACATCCCTCCTTGTGACTTCCATCATCACTTCATATTTGACAATTTATATCAATAATAATTGAAATTATTTCCAAAAATATATTACCCATATATCCAAAAAATAGTGTGTTGTCCAAAATTTCAGAATTCAACTATTCTCAACAATTAATAAATAAAAAATTTAAAATCCATATTTTCCACTTTGGGAGGCAATATTTCCCTTCTTGTTGCTGTCACCTTTTGACCTCTCTGAATTTGCCTTAGGTTGCGTGGAGCCTTTAAGCTTAATCTCACTGATCACATGAGAGCAATCATCTCTCGAATGCATGCGAGAAGACATAGATTTATCAGAGTCATTTGAGAGTGAGGACGGGGAAGCAGTGGCTTTTCCTTTGTTAGTAGCATGGTGGGCCTCAGTTTTCAACCTTTTGCTTGCATGGGAAGATTGAATTGGTGAGTGGACAGGGGCATCTTTGACAATTTTATTAATAGATGGGGGAGCAGGTAAAGACAAGTTAGGCTAGCCACGGTGTTGGGAGACTGTCGGGTGGAAAATTGCTTGCCATCCGTCATTTTTGGGGACTTCAGGTTGGAGTGAGACACGAGGAGGCACTAGGATACTAGGGACCTATGGGGCTTGGAAGGGAGGCCTTTTAGGCCTAGGTTGGACCACTCCTTGCTCAATCCAGTTAAAAAATACATCTTGAAACAACTGGCCTAACTCTTGCGAGTCTGCATCAAAGTGTATAGAGAATCTTGGCCATCTAGGCCCCTATTCCAATTTCCTCTACCTCGGTTACCCTGGACATGACTACCTCTGCTGAAAAAGCTCATTCTTGTATGCATAATTGATTAGCAAATAGTTTCTTTAACAACCATACATGTTAACTATTTTAAATATGAAATAAAATTTGGCTCAGCAACATATTAGACTCATGCAATCAAATCCATACAAATTGTTTAACAATTGTCAATGGGCAGGGGGTGAAAAAGGGTTGTGGGATATGCGAGGGGTTGTATTGAGCGAAAAATGTTAAAATGAGGGGGGAAATATCATGATTATTGCTCACAGACATCAAACAATCAACTGTATCATAAACCAAAAGAATATATCACTATAATTCATCCTTGCGATCCTTTGAATGTCATAATACATAACTTATCTTAACTATAATTAAATTTTAGGAACATGGAGTGGATAGTGAATATGGGAAGGCAAGGGGAATTGTAATGAGCGAAAAGTGAAATAATGGTAGGGGAAAAGAGCGAATACTGTTCGAAAAACCAATTAAGTAATCCATAAAAACAGTTCTGTATTTGTTAGAAAAACAGGACCGCGGAGCAATAAAATAAAACAAATGCCGAAACAAAACACATAAGATACACAATACAATAGAGACACAGATTTACGTGGTTCACCCAATGTGGGCTATGTCCACCAGAGAAATTTCCAGGTCCTTCCTTTATTATTCTCCAGCAAATGAAGGGATACAACCTACAACAAAACCCGTTATAACTTCCTCTTCTTTCTCTCACAGTTTCCTCTCTCAGAATACCATACTCACCATAATGCATAGCTGCAATACATTTCCCTCATAAAAGAGGGTTTCCTTCTAGGGAAAAAAAACCTAACATAATTTCTACCGTTAGATCTACGACCTTATAATGAATGGTCCAGATTTACAATGAAATTACAATATACATTTACAAGGCAATTTTTCCTTTCGGGGCTTCGCCCCCGAACCCCTGCCGAGGGCCTACTTGCCCCCGAACCCCCCAGTCGGGGGGATATCCCCCCCAGACCCCACAGAGGGGGTACCCCCCCTCTACACTCCTCCGTGTGGAAGAGTGTACATACTTCTAGGGTGTAAAGTCTTCATGGGGTATAAACATGGCTGAAAGCAAGGACCTCTGAGTCAAGAAGATAATCAGGCTCCAAAACCAACAATCTCCCACTTGGAGACTGATCTCAACAACTCCACCGTTGTTGTATATGCTGGACTCTGAACCTTCTTGGACCTGGAAAATTTATCATCTCCATCTTCATTCTTGAAGACCAACTGAAACTGAGCAGGAACTTAGTTTCTCTCTGGTTACTCCCTTTGTTAACATGTCTGCAGGATTATGGCTACTGTGTATCTTTTCCAACTTCAAATTTCCATCTTCCAAGGTGGATTGTATGAAGTGGTACCTCAACTGTACATTCTTAGTCTTCGACTGGAAGTCCGAGTTCTTTGCAAGATGAATTGCACTCTCACTATCACAGTACAACCTGTTATTCTCCTGCTTCTTTCCCAATTCCTCCATAAACCTTTGTAACCAAATCATCTCTTTACTAGCCTCTATAGCAGCAACATAATCTTCCTCTGTTGTTGAAAGCACAACAACCTTTTGTAGTTTCAAAATCCAACTTACTGTTGTTCCACCTATAGTAAAAACATACCCTGTGGTGCTCCTCCTGCTGTCTTTATCACCTGCCATATATGAATCAACATATCCATGTAGAAAAGTGTCTGAACCTCCAAAACATAATGCATGAGTAACAATACCTCTCAAATACCTGAGAATCCACTTTATTGCCTCCCAATGTTCTTTACTTGTATTGTTCATATACTTGCTCACAACTCCCACTGCATGTGCAATATCTGGTCTTGTGCAAACCATTACATATATCAAGCTGACAACTGCTGATGAATAAGGGACCCTGGACATGTATTCTATCTCCTCCTGTGTCTTGGGACACATTTCCTTAGTTAATTTGAAATGGCTGGCCA